>PVLD010003110.1:0-149289 GCA_004027595.1 Dinomys branickii
AAAACAGATGCAATTTTTTCTTGAATTTTTTTTCCATCCACAGTTGGGTTAAATCCTGACATGTAGAACCCACAGATACAGAGGCTCAACTGTATTGTTTGGTGAGGGAGTTTGGGAAATGATGCTGCAAAACAGCCTTCCCTTCCTGAAGGTTTACTCATTGCTTGCAGCTGAGCTGCACGAAGTCCCACATGCCCTGTGGCAGGGATGCCAGTGCCGCCCAGCCAGAGTTCTCACATGCCCTGTGCACCAAGTCCTTTTCTCTCCATGCAGAAGGTACAGGGAAATCCCCAACCCAAATCTCACACCCGGGGGTATGAAAGCCAGGACACATGGCCTTCTGTGGCCTTTCTTTATATGATTCACTTTCAGGATGACTCGACACCAGACCAAAATGGTGGTGTTGGGAAGGTGGTCACTGCGGTCACCACTGGATTCCTTTGTTTCTGCATCTTTAATGTTTCTTTTAAAAAAAAAAAAATTGTAGAAGGTCCCTGGATGACAGCAGAGGTGGCAGTGGTGTTGGTAGTGAAGACAGCTCCACGTAGAGGGCTTTAGGGCTCACGTCAGTAATTCCTGCAATAGCCTAAAGAGACAGGAACAAGGACGAGCCCCATGGTACCCAGGAAGCAGGTGAGCCCTGCGTGGGACAAATACCTCATCCTTGGTTTCACAGCTTCAAAGGGATAAACAGAGGGTTTATCCCTTCAAAGGATTCTGTGCAGTGTGTACATGAGTTCCCCAACCCATGGTGAGTTTGTGAGCTGTGAAGTACTCCTCTCGAAGAGGAGTGGCTGCATCTGCTCTCTTACGCTGGGCACTGAGAAGCCTGGCACACTCTGCTGGGCATAGTGAGCGCGTCATGGCAAGAATAGGGTGACCGTTGGACTCAGAGGCCCCACTCTGAAATTGTCCTGCTTTCAGGTGCTGAAACATCCTGATACTGTGAGAGCTCTGGGCAGAGGCCAAATGGGTCAAATTGAGAAGATTCATGTGGTGTTTTCCTTCATGTTATTGAGCTGTTTTGATGTGAAATATGGTCTTCTTTACATGCAGCAGTTAAAGAATTCATGAGTTGGGTTCAGACAGGCTCGTAGTAAGTGTCCTGACGGAGCTGGCGTTTTCTTACCTACTCCTGTGGTTCTCCCGCCACGTGGCAGTGAGGTCTAAGTGGAGGACGAAACTCATCCAGGCCCCCGTTTCCTGCCTTTGGTCTCATGGGTCCAGGGATGGTGCACTTGGAAATTCATCAGTTCACCTCCCTGGAAGAGAGCAGTTTGCTGATCTGTGCTGCCCCCCGGGGGCTGTTCACCTGTGCCGCTGCAGCCAGAGATCCTGGTTCTGTGGACCCGCAGGCCTGGGGCCGCACATTCTCTGGGTTCCTCTGGGCAATCTGCAGAGCATCTGGGCTTGGCCAGGGTTGGGCTGATTGCTTTGGAGTCCCTGCTACCTTCATCTGTTGCCTTGAGATATCTGTCATAGGACTGGGTACCTGAAGCAATTGGCTCTGGACCTCAAATTCTTCCTTTATAGACTTATTCCTTTAGACTGTGGAGTCTTCTAGGGCCACAGGCATTCCCAGCTGGGGACTTCAGTGATCATTCAGTCAAAAGCATTTGATTTACCCAGGAGCTATGTACAAGCAGCCCCACTCCTTGGGTCTGCAAAGCAAATACATTTAGGCTTTTCGTGATTCCTCCTTATCATCATCCTAGCCAGTGCTCTCTAGAAAGAGCCCTCTGGTAATAGGGAAAAAACTGAAAAATCAATACATCAGAGCCAACTTCATACAGCAGTTAAAGTGAGGTGTGATACAGGGCCCCAGGGCCACATGAAACACACAGAATGTCCATCCCTGTCCATTGTAGAGATGCTTTGGCTGTGATGTGGTGCTTCATTGAGGCTTGTTTTTCAAAGGAGGTTTCGAGATTGCGCTAAGAGTGCTGGAGGCAAGTACCTCATACAAGTGCCCCATTTGGTGGCATGCAAAGCAAGTGTCAGCTCCCGGCCTTGAGGAAGACAGGGAGGCGTGCTGCGGGCTGGCTGGGGCCCTCTCTCCATCACAACGCAGAGGGGCTGCAGGTGTACAGCTGGAGGTGGCTGTGTAAAGAGGGCCGTTGGTGCCCAGAGGAAGTCCTATGTTAGAACCTAGTCCACCAGAGGATGGAGCTGGAGAAAGAGCTTGTGGGTGATGCTGAGGACAGGGCTTTGGGGTGTCACAGGGTGTGCCCCAGTGAGGGGAAGGACCCTCTCAGCCCTGGGAACCTAGGAGAAGTGCGACTGGCCTCTTTCCTCACATATCCCAGCCCACAGATTCTTTTAGGCTTGGGCAGCTTCCCCTGGTTTCTTCTCATAAAGCCCAGTCTCTCTTTCAGAGTGGACCCCACCCCCCTCCAGCTTCTCCCCATGACGTGGACGAGCTGGCTCTGTGTTCCTTCTGTCTGTCCATACACAGCAGCACCTGTGATATCCCAGGCACTGTGCGTGCATAGGCAAATAAGGCAAACGCTGAGTTTCAGAGCTCGTGATGGAGAGGCAGACTAGAAAAACACTGTGCCCTTCACCTCCTCCCTCAGGTGGAACTCGGGACAGGTGCCCTTCCAGCCCACATGTTCCAGGCCAGCTTAGGTGCAGGTGAGACTCAAAGAGGCTGTGCAACTGAACGGGGCTTTAGGAAGTTGACCCGTGAGACTACACACGGAGGTGTGTGGGACTGAAATTGTGATGGGGCTGTGAGCCCCAAAAGAGGACGAGGGAAGGCAGAGGACCTGGGCCGATGAAGGTACTGAGAGCAGCACAGAGCAGGGCCACTGTGGTACTGGTGGCAAGTGGAGAGCGCTGGGGCAGAGCAGCTGAGGGACAGTGATGTCAGGAAGGCCAGATGCAGCAGGGCAGGTGGGGAGACCTGGAAACTTTGCTTGCAAGAAAGCACTCAGTGGCTGAGGCCACTGTGTCCCCAATGGCAGCCTGGGCAGGCCTGGTGGAATGGGAGGGCAGAGTTACCCCTGGGAATGGAACAGGGAGGTGGGGAGCATCTGTCTTGTGGGGGACACTGAGGACGGGACCTGAGCAGGTACCAACAGACAGAGGATGATTGTGTGTGTGTGTGTGTGTGAGAGAGAGCGAGAGAGAGAGAGAGGGAAAGAGAGAGAGAGGGAGAGAGAGAGAGAGAGAGGGAGAGAGAGTTTAGAAAGACAGAGAGATGTATTGGTTAAAACTGCACTAATTTTTCAGTGATCGATGTCTAGGGCAGATTGTGGGATGTGACAGAGGTGGGGACAGGCCCCAAGGCAGGTAGGCGGCCTGTGTGTCTACACTCTCTGCCCCTGGTAACCCTAGGCCTCCACTGTTGGCTGTCTATGGCACCTCACACAGTACTTCACATGTACTCCAGGCTGACAAAATCCCGCTGACAAAATCAGTTAGTCAGTGACATTTTCTAGGAAGTACAGGGCTCTGTGGAAGAATTTTTAGAAACATCGTCTGTTCGGGAAGAAAGCCCACATGGCTGAACGCAGAATGCAGAAATGCATAATGTCACACATGGCACGGCAGTCACGGCGTCTTCACCCCGTGGCATTCCGGTCACAGCCAGGGCTAATCAGTTACTAAAAAAGACATGGTGTATGGTAATAGGGGCTCCCCAAGAATAACTGCCAGTCCTATGTCAGGCAGTATCGTGGACAGTGTAGGAAAACTATACAACTCAGACTCACTGAGAAGAGAGATTGTGTGAGGTGGAAGGGTGCCTTCTGGAGCAAAGTGGCTTTCAAAGCCTGCTGAATCCCCAGATTTGTCAGCTGTTCCCACCATCTATCTTCACAGAAGAGAAGCTGGTCTTTCTTCACAAGCCAAGGCCTGAAAACAGTTGGAGCTTATGGGTGTTCACAACTAGGATGGCAGAGGCTCACTGTACAGCTGCTCTTCTTTCAATAGCTACTGTGCAGTTGAGGTCTGCATCTGGTCCTGCTGCCTTTAAGAAACATTCAGAGACTAGGTGTGCACTGTCCTTGGTGCTGACAGTGTGGCGTCTGCCTGTGGTGGTCTGCTCTGGCTGTAGTGCGCTGTGCGGGTCAGTGAGCCTAACCTGGACATGGAATGTCAATGTGAGGATGCTTCTTGTGGGAATGGCAAGAGATGTCCTTGCCCAGATATTGCTGTGGAGTGTCCTTGCCTGTTCACCCTTCTCTCTTAGCCCTCTCTCCTTTGGCCTACACACTTGCAAGTGACTTCTGAGTGTGCCTCTCTGCCCACTCAAATTTCTGATGTGTCTCTTCCCCAGCCTTGATACTTCCCTCCTAGCCTTCCCTCCTGCTTCTCCTCAAAGCAGCCTCTGGAACCAGCTAGGAAACATCCGGTCATGACCTTCATATGAGTGAAATCTGAGCTTGACCAGTGTGTGGCTGTGTGTAGACTTGCTCACCCAGTATCTTCTGCTGGAAGCCTACATCTCGACCAGGTCTTTTACGTACTTAGCCTCTGGATTCTTTGGCTTACCCCTTCTTTCTCTTCTAGTGCTTGAAAATAGAAGCTCTTCCTTGCTGTGTCTTGTTCCCTGATGCCTCTGTTTCTTCCCTCCCTCCCTCCCTCCCTCCCTCCCTTCCTTCCTTCCTTCCTTCCTTCCTTCCTTCCTTCCTTCCTTCCACTATTTATCCATTCATTCATTCATTCATTGGGCCTCAAGGGTAGAAAAGACACTGTGCTTACCACTTCCAGAGATGTCAGTGTTAATCTTCAAGAGAAGAGAGATTGTCTGGCCATTTACAAGTACTCAAAATCCACTCCAGAAACAAGAGCAAAGGCAGACCCAGCTCTTATTGCTACATCATTGTATTTGCAAATTACAGGAGAAATTCTGGCCAAGGTTTCTTTTGTGTAATATCTCACTAATATTTAGTCTTACCGCTCCGTTTGGACTTCTGAAACTCCAAGAGGAATCCAGTAGACTTTTCAGAGATTTGTGGAAAGATTCCTTGCCCCTCTGTCCCACAGTCATAGTGGATGATGTAGTACACAAGAAAAGGCTTTTTTATGCAATGAAATATTCATCCTTAAAAGGGAAGGAATTCTGACACTTGCTACAAAAGGCGCAAACCTTGAAGAGTACACTGAATGGAATAAGTCAGACACAGAAGGACAAATACATACGAACCCCTCAGGCTCAGCATGGAGTCAGATTCACAGAGATGGGAAGTAGAATGACAGTTGCTGGGGCTGCGGAGGGAAGGTGGAGGATGTTAGTTTTAATGGGAAGAGAGTTTCAGTTTTGCAGAGTGAAGAGAGTTCTGGGAATGAATACAGGTGATGGTCACATGACAGTGTGAACATACTTGGTGCCACTCAGCTGTTCACTTAAGAATGGTTAAGATGGCAAACTTCAGAATATGTCAGTTTACTACCATCAAATAAGTATGTGAAAGACTTTTGGTCCTTGAATCGACTTGAGCTAATTTGGATCATCTGAATCTAAACTGGGCCAGTCTGAACAAGTGTGACCAATATCACACAAACAAAACCATTCTGGGCCAACCCAAAAGACTTTGGTGGAGCTACAGCAGGGCTGAGCTAACCACATTTACTCAGGCCTATGAGCAGATGTGTGCAGTGCTGAGGCAGTGGGCCCACACATCTGGGAAATTTCTGGAGAATGCTTATGGCTAAGGTGAGCCATGAGTAGCATCACTGTGTCCTGTTGAGGAGAGAGGGAGGAGCCTTTCTTCCACTGATTCTGTGTCTTATTCAGCACTGGACATGATCCCCGCCTGTTGGGGCTGTCTATATAAATCTTCAGGATACTGGCTTCTGGTTAAGTGGTTGCGGTCATACCTTGTCAATACCATTAAAATAAACATATACAGACATTCCTTGAATTCTGATAAGGTTATATCCCAATGAACCCACAAATCATAAACTGAAAATAACGTAAGTCAAAAGTGCATTTCATACTCCTAAAATACTGAATATTACAGCTTGGCAATGTGGTCTGCAGAATATTGGTTTTTCTCTGCTTCTTGCTGATTACTGATCACCACTCTCCAGAATCACAAGAGATGATTGGGCCACACATCCTGCAGCCCAGGAAGGGATCCAAGTTCAAAGTATGGTTTGTACTGAATTTGTGCACCATCATAAAGTAAAAAAATCAGAAGTTCAAGCATTGCTACCCAAGGACCCTCTGTATTATTACATCGACTATTAAAGCAACAGCTACTTCTACCACTTTATTTTCTCACCAATTTGAGAAAAGAAGATATTCCACTTTATATATTTATAACAATTGAACAGAGAGGCTTAGTAGAAGCTACATCTGGCAAATCTGTTTCTGAAATTCTGAATCGGAGGATATTTAGTGTCTGCACCCTTAGGCAGTTCCTCAGAATCTGAGCTCATTTATTATTTAGCACTAATTGTGTTCACTGTAACCAAGGGCCTCTCTCCCCGCCAGGAGAACACATACCTGGTACAGCAATTCCATGCTAGGCATGGCAGCCTGCGTAAACAAGTAGAAGTTAAATACAGAAAATGCCCCCAGGAAATGGAAGTCTAATATTGACCTAGTACTGGGCATTTACTTTCTGTTTGACCTGGCCATCCTTGTTTCGTTCCTTTTTCAGATAGCAAGCAAGTTTTCTCAGAATGTGTGTACAGGGCTCAAGGCTAAGCGTGGGGCAGCCAGGGAATTCAAGAGATGTCCCAGGTCAGGCCCCCGGGAGGACACGGGCTCTAGCTGCCTGTAAAAGCCAAGTGATTGCTTCTCAGCCCCAGGGGGATTCTGTCATGAAACTGAGCACATGGGGTTTCTTACTGTTTGATTAGCAGGCTGGAAAGGTCGTGGATGTTTGCAGCAATGAGTAGAAGCAGGGGCAGAAGCAGCCATTCTGGCCACCAGTGAGTAGTACTGGGGTCCTTCCTGACGTTCCCACTTCAGAAAGGGTCTGGGGAATTTCGTATTTGAGAATTTATCAGAACCAAATAAGAGATTCTTTTGTTCTGTAGCACTCTGGGGACTATGCTCCTAGCCCCCCTTAAAATTGTGGTAATACGCACGCAACATAAAATTTGACATTACAACTATTTTAAAGTGAGCAGTTCAGCAGCATTAAATACAGCATTGTGCAACCACCATCACTATCTATAGCCAGTACATGTTCCTCTTCCTGTCTTCTCCAGAAGAGACCCTTTGTCTGTTAAGTAGTCATTCCCCATTCCTCCCTCCCCTCGGCCTCCTTGTGATGACAGATCTATGGTCTCTGTGTGTGGATTTACAGAGAGAAAATAGGAAATGTTTTCTGGGTATTTCACGTACGTGGAGCCATAGAATACATAATGTTTTCTGTCTGGCTTCAGTGCCTAGCATCGTGCTTCCAGGGATGGCCCGTGCTGTAACGTGTCAGCACCTTATTCCTTTCAAGGAGGGCCAAATAGTACTCCACGGCACGGACACGCCGCATGGTGTTCCTCCACTCGCGCGTTGTCTGCACCACGCTCCTCATCACGAGGACGAGATGCTTGATACCCCCAACTGAAAGGAGGAGGGGCTCATTTTGCCCCACACTTTGAGCCCATAAGTGGCCGGCTCTAGGCAGGAAGGCATGGTGAAAGGTCATAGTGGAGGGAAAGCTGCTCACCTCATGGTGGTCAGACAGCAGAGGGAGGAGAGGAGCTAAAAAGGAGGTGATATTTCGAGGTCACACCACCAGCAACTCATCTCTTCCAACTCTTCCCTGCCTCCCAGCAGTGAGACGGTTATAGCACCCTGTGGTTCAGTCACCTAAAACCCCTGCCTAGGGGATGCCTGAGCTTGATATCTGGGTTCTTTCTACCTTTGACTAATGTGACTGGTAGTGCCGAGATCACACACAGCCCAGTTTTTGCGTAGACTCTTGTTTGCAGCTTAGTTGGCTATATAGCTAGGAGTGGAATGGCTGGGTCATGTAATCATTCAAGGTATACTTTTCTACGTTTCTCTTCCCCCAGACAGTGCATGAGGAGCCTGGTTAGTCTGAGATGGAAAAAATTAATAACCCTGACATCTTGATGAGTTGGCTTTTCAGTTCCTCATGGCTGATCTTGCAAGGGTTGCTTTGTTCACCTGGGTAATAGTTTATACACTGGCCTGTGTCATTGTTTATACACTGGCCTGTTTCACGGAGGGTTTAAGGCTGGGGGCGAGCACTAAATTCTGTTCCTGTGCGGGCTCAGGGCCCTGCTGCGGGCAGCTCCATGTTCTCAAGAGCATGTGCCATGCACAGTGCAGGGTGCAGGGTGCACCACAAGCACTGGTTTGAGACAGGCCACCTCAGGAAGATGCTTGATGAAGGGTCAATATGCAGAGATACATTTAGAAAAGTAGGGTTCTGCTCCAAAATGCTGGGCTGGGCATACCCATCCACCCCCTGTCCTTCCTGACGTTAAGTGGGAAGACAGTGAAATATACAGTAGGAAACGTGTCCAAGCGGACTGGTGGCAGGTAGTGGAGGGGAGATTTCAGTAGCCAGGCACGGACAACAAAGCCCCACCTAAGTGGGGTCTGCACTGTCAGTCCCCCTGAGAGCTGCTGGATTTAGCACACAATAATACAAGATGTTCTGTTAAATGAGAATTTCAGGTGGGTGTCAGGTTTTGGCTTTACAAGACTAAAACAGTTTCTACAACTGCATGGTGATGATAGTTGTAGACATTACAAATCTATTTAATACTCCTGAACTGTACACTTAAAAGTATTGAGGAAGAGCATAGGGTGTATCTCAGAGGCAGAGTGTTTGCTTAGCATGTGCAAGGCCCTAGGTTTGACCCCCCCCCACCGCACTGCAAAAATTAAATAAATAAAATAGAAAAGGGAGAAGAAAAAAAAGAAGAAGAAGATGATGATGTTAAAAGGGTAATATTTATCTGGTATCAAACAGTGGTATTTCAAATAGAATAATTTTTAGCATAAATGTGCTCTACGAAGGACCTGATATGGGTGTGTGGAAGGGGGCCTCCCTTCCCCTCCCCATTCTATTCACAGTTCTGCCTAGAGATTTCCGAGGACAGACTGGCTGACCAGCTGGTGTCCCCACTGTGTCTTGTCATAATACTTTTGAGCCACAGATCTTACTTGAAATGATGAGCACTCCCATGGGAGTATTTTAAGAATAAATACTTTACCCAAGCTCTAATTTTCTTCACAACAAATATAACAGGAGTGACCTGAATTGTAAGAGGAACAGAAGAAGAAGAAAAAGAAAAATATTACGGATTTTTTCTGAGTCGTGGATGTGTCAGGAGACAGATTCAAAGAAGATGCCCACATCCTTTCTGAGTTGGACCTTCAACGTGACACTGGCGGCTTCTGCTCTTGATTTGTACCCATTCAGGGATGTCATTGGCCAGTGGGTCTCAGCATCTCCTCCCAAGTTGGATGGAGGAAGAAATCTCTGTTGGAATGTGAAATGAATAGGTGTCTTTCTTATTGCTGAGGCATAATACTCAACACTCTTAACTGTAAGATGGAGAATTTTATTTTGGCTCACAGTGTGTGGAGGTTTCAGTCCATAATCATTTGGCTCCAAGGCAGGGTGGCATGGCAGAGGAGAAAGAGCTTGTGGCATGGTGCTGGGAAGCAGAGAGAGAGGGGTCAAGGGATGGGGGAGGGGAGATCCGTACACCCTTCCCAGCCATGCCCCCCGGGACCCACCTCCTATGACCAGACTTCACCTCTCAAATCACACTTAGCCGTAAACTCATCAGTGGGCTACTCTGCTGATGAGGATCATGCCCCAGAATTCAATTAGCCATGAGAACGTGAGGCTTTGGGAGACACTGAGATATAAACCATGCTGGTAAGGATGAGCAGCTCTTTAGAAAACAGAAAATATACAGCTATGCCCAGAGAAGGCTGCACAGAACCAAGCCACTCTCCAGCCCTGGCATTTCTCTGTTTCAGTGGGAGGAGTGGCAGTTGGGTGGGCAGACTTGGGCTTGCCTCTCTGTGAGCCATGCTCTGTCCCTAACTTGAGCTTCTAATGTGCTTGTCACTCAGGAGAAGGCTCAGAAACACTCTGCTTTTCTTACAGATGGTGCGAGCTGAGTGGGTGTGCCCTGGTTTGCTGCTAATTCATCCAATGCAATGTAGGTTATACTGCTGTGTTTTCAGTTTAATCAGACAAATCAGAATTGACACCATAAAGATTCCAAGTGTTAGTTTGCACTGACTGGAGTCAAGATATTTATGAGAATGATTTATTCACATTAGTATTTTTATTAAAGGCATTTGTCTCTGCCCTAGCAGCTGTCCCAGGTCCCAGCTTGTTATGCCCAGTCTGTGCCATACTGCACATGCCCTTTCTACCCTGAGAGTTCCACAGTGGAGGTTCCCTCCCCAAGAGTGTGCTTTATTTCTGTATTCACTCACTGGCTGAGGCAGGTTATAGCCGCCGGCATTGACATCACCCCACAGAAGGTACTTAGTGAGGGGCAGGACCCTGGCCAGCATCTCATTTTGAGGTGCAGCTGGTTGCTGTACCTGGGGGCAGGCACAAGAGGATTTAAATAACATTTTCAACTCCCATCTTCAAGATTCTGGGACTCCCTAGCCCAGGTGGGCCTCGATCTATGTGAATTTCAGATGTGGAACCACATGCTGCCAGCCCCCCTTTCCATCCCCCAAGATGAAAACCAGAGCAGCAGATGGGCTCTCCCAAGGAGAAACCTCACAAGCCCACCCTCCTGCCTCTTTCAAAATCCATCCCTGCTGTTTATCATGAGGTACGGTTGTCATGGTGATAAGCAGAGCCCACTAGGGAGGGAGTCGAGAAAACACAGAGGTGGAGAATATGGTCGTACCTACGCAGACCTTATGTCACCCACAGACACCCTGTACTGTGGCTCCATACCAAGGAGTCTGGGGCTGGACTTGAGGGTGCTGACACCCACACAGTGACCCCTGGCTGTGTCTGGGGCCCTGGTTTGAAGTTGCACAAATCATTGCACTGGCCCTAACCCCGTAAGGGCTTCAGCCTACTGTTGCTTCCTCACCCCCAAATCTGGTGCAAAGTCTGTGGTCCTCCTCCTGCCTAAAATATTAGATCACACTCCTGGCTGTAACATTTGTGGAAAGGGTGTTGTTAACTTAGTTTCACTGGTTGGCTGGTAAATTTATTTCTTCAGGAGTTTTCCTGGAGATGAGCAGTGCTCCCAGGAAGGCAAAGCAGGACTTCAGTAGATGAAGTCCATTTGGACAGCTCGCTCTGTGGGTTGGGAAGTTCTACATAAGAGGGTAAACACTGTTGTGCTCCGAGTGCACTGAGAAACAGCAAGAACGCATGACACGGGGGTGCCTGGCCACGTGCCCAGTGAGACTTAGGCTGAACTTCTTTGGCACCCTTGGGTGCTTTGGCCTGATGGGCGCTGGGGTAGGGGACTTGGCTCCATTCATGTCGTGCGGGGGGGGCCCTCAGGCCAGCCTCATCCCTGAAGGAAGGGGCTCTGTCCACTGGGCCTGGCCATCGTGGTGCTCCTCGTAGTGGAGATTCCACTTGCACAATAGCCCTCACCCTAGGACGGTGGCTTCTCTTCCTGGGTTGGGGGCCTTGCAGGGCACAGGAGTGTCTCAGCAGCCCCAGACAAGCCAGAGCCCAGCCTTGGGATGTACTGGGACAGCGGGACAAGGTCATGGCCCACCTGTGTGGTCTGGCAGAGCTGTCTCCCGTGGGTGCATGTGTTGGAGTTTAATCCTCGCTGTGTGGGATGGAGAGGATGGCAACCAAATACCACAGTGTTCAGAGGTGGAGCCTTCAGGAAGTGATTAGGATTAGGTGAAGTCCTCCAGGTGGAGTCCCCATGAGTGAGCACCAGTGGCTTTAGAAGAGGCGAGCAGCCAGAGAGACCCATGAGCTGCTCTTCATAATGCCCTGTGCTGTCTTAAAACTCCATCCACGAGAAGGCCGTGGCTGCACGTGGGCTCTTTGTATCTCTAGATCTTTAATCCAAAATAAACCTCTTGTCTGTAAAACTTCCCAGTCTGTGATAGTGTGCTGTCAGCTACAGGAAATGGCCTCATACAGGCTCCTTGCAGAGGGACAGAGGAGGCAGGGAGCAACCAGGTGTCTGACCTGCTTGGGTCAGTTGTGTCCCTGATATCCTTCCATCCCAGGAAGGCCAGCCCCTGTGCACCCTTCCCAGGATGTGTCAGGGATGCCCTTCTTCTGCTCTCCTGTCCTTAAAGGTCAACCCCACATCCTCTTCTGTGCCACCCTCTTCTGCCCCACTCTTTCCAAAACCCAGTGACATCTGTGGTCATGGAGGAGACACTTACCAAGAGACTTTCTGCCTGCCTGGCACATGACAGTGATGTTCCCATCAGTGCCACAATGGTAGCCCCGGGGTCTTTAATTTTTTCCCTAACCACAAGAGGAATGGGTTTCTATCAAGGAACATGGCAGTGACAGTCTAGGACAGGTTGTATCTTGCTGTGTCCCCTAAACACTGTGAGAAGCTGGCAGATAGCTTGAGGCTTGAGGTTTGAAGCCTCAGTTTTCTCACCTCTAAAGCAAGAGCGGCAATAGCCATCTCCTAAGGGAAAGGCTCTTACAAACCCGGAGTGAGTGCCACATACATATAACTTAATGCCACTGTGTCACTGTTACTGTCATCATATTACGACTGCTTGATGGTTTATTTCCAGAGAGTCCTGGGGTATGGGTCTTGCTTCTGTCCTCTGGGGGGTATAAGAGATTACAGAGAAAATATACCCAGGGCTTACATTTTGTTATCTGAAGTAAAGAAAATTAGGGTTTGATATCTTTTGTAAAGAAAAGACTTGGTAACAGCAGGTTGACTTGCATTTATTGATTTGGATTTATTCTCATCCAACATTTTAGAGTTTCTAAAAGTATGATTTGAAGCCTAAGAACTGTTACTAGGAATGCATAGTAGAAAATTGCATGGAGAATCCTCAAAAAATTAAAAATACAATTACTACATGATTTGCTGATTCCACTTATGAGTATGTACCCAAAGGAATTGAACGCAACATCTCAAAAATACGTCTGCACACCAGGGTTCACCGCAGCCTTCTTCACAGTATCCAAGAGGTGTCCATAAGTGGGTGAATGGGTAAACAGAATGTGGGGCATACATGTGGTGAAATATCATTCAGCCTTTAGAAGGGAGGAAATTCTGATATGTTATAATAAGAGTGAATCTTGAAGACATTATGCAAAATGAAGTAGGCTGGTCCCAAAAGGATAAATGCCGTGTGATTCTACTCACCCCAGTAACTCAGAGTAGTCAGATTCATAGAGCTATAGTGTAGAGTGCTGGTGGCTTAGGACCTGTGAGGAGGGTTATGTGGAACTGCTGTCTAAAGGATGCAGAGTCTCAGCCTTATGAGGCAAAATGAGTGGTGGTGGCAATGGTCTTGGAAGTGGGTGGTGCTGATGGTCACACAACATGGTGAATGCATGTGAGTTCAGATGTGCCGTTTGACGGTGGCCTGGAAAATGGTTCAAGCAGTGAATTTTATGTTACATGTACTTTCTTATGACTAGCAATAATAATAAATACTAACATTTAAAAGTGATTTTAAAACCTTCTTGGAAGCATAAATGTATAATACTAACCACATAACAATTTGATTAAATATATATGCATGCACATACACAGACACACACACCTCTGCACACATGTATTTTATAAACTGAATCCCATGAAACACCCATTTCTTGTGTCCTGGTTCAGTTCTGTAATATATAAAAACACAATCTTTCACTTCTTGCTCTCCAGGTTTGCAATGGATTGGAGCAGCCGAGGAAGCAGCAGCGTTCTGATCTCAATGGGCCCATTGACAATAACAACATCCCAGAGGTAATTTTTTCCAAGGATGCGAGTTCTAGGCCAGGGTCCTCTTGATGGCGTTGTCTGCCCCTTCATGGTTGCTCACTCTCCAAAGGTCGTATCCCACCCAGTACCCGGGGAGATGGGGTCCAGGGCAAGTGGAGTTGGGTATTGCTGTGGGAGGACAGAGGGGAGGAAAGGGCCTGTCCTTGTGATTCACAACCACACTGTGGAGTGTTCCTATGCTGCTAGCGGTGTATGTGCATGGGAGGGGTTATCGGTGCTCCCTGATTTGACAGAAAATTAGTCTGCCCCACTGTTCGGTAATCATGCTGCAATCTGAATTTCTCAGCAGTGATGCCATTAACATTTAGGGCTTGGTAACTGTTTGGGAGGCTATCCTATGCACTGTAGGATGTTGATTATCATCCTTGCCCTCTGACCCCTAGAGTCTGCCCCGAGTTATGACAACCAAAATGTCTCCAGACATTGACAGATACCCCCTTGGGGACAAAAATGATCCTGGGTGAGAACTGCTGTTCTAAACCAACAGCATGGTTGTAACAAACAATTCCATATAAATTAACACTGCTGTGATGGGGGTTATTAAACTAAAGATGGAAGCATGTATTCTTACCTGTAAAATAGGAGAGGTAACATCAATTTTCTGGATAACATGTTTTAGATACCATGGTCTAGCTTTGAGGAAATAATGGCTTTAAAAGACAAGCCCATGAAGTTCTCATGCCTATAAGTGGGGGAACCTTTGGGTCAAATGGTCTCTAGGTACCTTTCTGGCTGTGACTTGCTAGCCTGAGGATAATCAGAGGTTTAGTTTGTGGGGTTTTGTGCCCTTTGCGGGTATCTTGTTGTATGCATGAGACTGGCCAGGTATATGCTCTTGGGAACACCAGCCAATTGTGGAGTTAGGCTTTTACCATGACAGCCTACATCTAGCCTAGTTCTTATGGGCCGCTGTTACAACTGGTGTTTCATGTTTTCCTATTTCCTAACAGACAAAGAAAGTGGCATCATTCCCAAGTTTTGTGGCTGGTAAGTGACTGGATTTTCTCTCTTTGAGGGTAGTTGCCTTGTAATGTCAAGGCAAACGGTTCTTTTATTGGTGATTTTTTTTCCTGCAGAGATTGTTTAGAAAGCACACTTCCCAGCAAGGTGCTTGGGCATTTGTCTTTCTAAGTGGTTCATAAGCCCACTGAGAGGGGAGGGAACATCAAGCCTATTTGGTGGCTTTGATGCAAGGAATAGAAGACCATTCATTTAATTACACCCTTGCTAATTGCTTCACAGATGACACTGATGGCTGAATTAATAGATTGAAATGTGTCTGTATAAGCAGATAATTATGATCCAATGCTTTTGATCACAGTGACTATAATGGCATCCAAATTTGGTCTTTTTTTTTGTTTTTTAGACTCTTCATGTCCCCTTTCCTGGCACATCATTTTTGAGGAGGTTAATACTGTGTAAAATGGACCGATCTGTTCTGTGTCACTTTTGGGGGTGCAGGGCTCACCTGCTTGGCTGCTCATGGAGCTGACTTGGTGTGGTCTTGTAGGGCCCCTGTAAGTGTCCCCATCAGTTGCTTTCAGGGGTCCAACATCACAGCAAAGAGGCTCTTGGTGTGAGCTCTCTTTCTGTGCCAGGAGGATGATTTCTGCCCCTGCTAATGTGTTGTAATAAACAGTGTAAATTTTATTAATTCTTTCAATAAGCTGGTAATTGATTCTTATGAATATTTATGGGAACAAAGTAAATCAGCCTTCAACAATAAATGACTTGAAACCTTTCTTACTCTGCTTTTCTTTTTTAGTAAAAAACTCAAGCCAGGGAAACTGCAACCTCCAAATTCCCATGTAAGGGATTACATTTTCAACCAGGCTCAACCAGATTCAACTGGTTGAAAATGAAATAACTGGTTCAAACCACTTTTTACTGGTATGACTTGGTCAGTGTTGCTCAAGTTGGGTAAAAATTGGCTTTGAATTCTCAGAACCAATACTTACAACTTAACAAAACCTTGATTCCATTTTGACAGTCCAGATGGGCTCACGTGGGTTTACCCAGCAGTTTCCATGTGGGCTTAAGGTATATTTTTGCTGGTTCAAACCTCAGATTATGATGATTCCAGCGCAACTGGCTAGTTGTAGTTTTCCAGCCCTAATGGTTGGGAGGAAGAGACCATGTGCTCCCATGTTGCCTGCGGTAGAGTTTGGTTGGATTCCTGACTAATAGGAGGAGCGTCTCCTAAGCAGCACATCTCCGTACTTTTTTTCATAGAGGTCCAGAGCCAGGGTGGTTTGTCCCAGTCACACTGCTCCAGTGAGACAGGGTCTCCTGGCCCTAAGCAGCTCACTTCTCACGGAATTGTGGCATCGTTTAGAAAGAACTCCTTCAAACTGTCTAGGGAGGGGGTGATTTAGACTTAAACCTCTCCTGGCTCTTAGGCCAATTTCATATCTGCAAGAGAGAAGATAGAGAGGAATCTGGAAACAGTGGCAGTCTCTAAAGTGCCTGTGGTTCTCCCTGCTAACATCCCGGATGATCCACTTCTGAGGACCCCCTTAGACTATTCCAAACCAGATGGAACCAAGATTGGGAGCCTGAATCCAATTCAGAGCTGTTCCTATAGAAGAGAAATCCTTTGATATGAAATACAGAAGCCTTCAGCAAAAGCACATCCCTTTATATTAGGTAATTCATATTCATTGAATCTTTCATTGACCAAAATCCTGTTCAGCAAGAGAAAGAGGTCACTGTAAGGATCATGAAAACCTCTAGAGTAAAATAAATTTGTGAAAAAACCATGCCAGAGTTAAACACCTTTATCAGTGTGGTAGGCACTCGGCTGCAGGTACCAAAATAACTGCCTAACAGCATAGGGTAGTACGTATCTAACATGAACAAGTGGTGCTTGGCTACTCATTTGACGGCTTTGTGGGGTCAGGATCACTGTTTCTGCTTCTCCTGCCCTCATTCTCAGGCTTGTCACCTCATTGTCACATAATGTCTGGATAGCTCCCTCCATTGCTTCTTGTTCCAGATAGGAAGAAGAAAGAAGGGCAAAGGTCCAAGCCAGCTGCCTTGTCTTTCCATTTATATTGAGAAAGTGAAGCTTTTCTGTAGATACAGTAATGGATTATTTGCATAAGAATTTGACCTTCTGTTAACTGTCGTAACTGTTCCCCAGCTACTTGAGTTAGGTAGTATGTCAGCTGTGTCACTGCCCAGCATTGCTTAGGGTAGAGACGGTTTTGATTGGTAGATTGCATCCAGATGAAGGAACTATAACCCTTGGGTGTGGCAGAACTTTGGATGACTTAGGGCATGTTCCTTGGAGGGGTCCTGAAGGCTACACCCAGAGAGTCTGTAAGAGATGTAGTGGTTCCTGTGAACACAAAACTCTTAAACCAGAGGAGCTCCACATACTATTTTTAATTGGTGGGTTTCTGCAGGAGTTCTCAAGAAAAGACCAGTGGCCAGCTGCCTTCAGCCTCATCCCCTCTTTCTGAAGGGCCCTGGTCCTTAGGAGACCTGATGGATCTTAGGTCCTTGGAGATCTCTTCAACACACTTTGCCTTTCCTCTTACAAGCCAAAGCTGTGTCGCACGGCAGCCCTGAACTGCAGTGCTGACTGGAGAATCAAGCATCTGTCTTTCCACGAGGGCAGGAAGAAGGTGGAGCGTGAGTGGAGAGTGAGTAAGTGCTCAGTGTCTGCAGCACTTGTCCAGCTGGTGGGCAGGTCGTTTTCCTGGGGCTGCTGAGTGCTGTGTTTGAACATCGGAAGAACTAAGAAAAAAGCACGAGACTAGAGGAGAAGGGCGGCTTTCCACCTCACCTGTGTCTGAGCAGTCACCCTGGAGGGAGGCTTTCCTGGGGTATTGTGAGGGACAGCCTGTGACCTCAGCTCCTGCCTCATTTCACGTACGTAATTGTTTCTGATAAGAAGCACAGCAGCAACAGTGAAAACGGTAGCACCCGTCCTACCAGTTAACAGGGCTGAGTGTGTGCCGGGCCCTGTGCTATGTCTAGGTCTTGTTACCTGGTCAAGCCCTCCTGAGGAGCAGGTCCTTTACCTCCATATTATAGGGTAGAAACTGGGGGCCAGGTTCCCATGCTTTGACAAAATACCTCAGAAAAACAACTGAAGGGAAGAAAGATTTATTTTAGCTCATGATTTCCTTGGCTTCAGTGCACACTCAGCTGGCTCCCGACTGGAGGCTGAGGTGAGGTAGAGGCACCACGGTGGAAGGTTGTGGCCGAGGAAATCTGCTCACCTCATGGCAGCCAGGAGGGAGAGAGATGGAGGGAGGGCGAGGCGAGGGGGGAGGCGCCAAGCCAGAGAAGAAGGGACCAGGCACCAGATGTCGTCCCCGAGGGTCGCGCCCCCGTGACCCATCCCTAAGTGTCCATCAAATGGCGAACCCGTCGATGGATCTATCCACTAATGACATTAGAGCCTTCACGATCCAGTCACCCCCTAGAAGCTCCACCTCTGGGCAGATGAGCCCTGGGGACACTGTAGATCCAGACTATGGTACTGTGGCACAGTGTGGGTAACAGCGCTTATCTGATATCCCGTAGCTGAAGGTGGGGCCTAGAGTTGGCCCTGTGTCTGCGTGTGTGACATTAGCCCTTCACTGAGGTGGCTGCTCACCTCCCAAGATGCCCCCAGGAGTCAAGATGTCTGGGGGGCGTAGCTCAGTGGTAGAGCAAACGGTTAGCATGTGTGAGGCCCTGGGTTCAATCCCCATCATCAACAATAAGCATGAGAGGTAAAACCTGTCAGTTGTTCTGAGCCAGGCACGATTTAAGTGTTTTAACTCATTAATCACTTCAGTGACAGGAAGAGGTGGGCACTCTTACAGATGAGGAAACTGAGGCTGGATTCTGGGCTTAAGATCACCAGGCAGAGAATGGCAGAGCGGGAATGGAACCGCAGCGGGAGTCTCAGCTCATCACCCCACAGTGAGTGTCCTGAGTGCCCTGCAGTATGCCGCGGGGTAAGAAACCCCCTGGCTTAGAACTGACACACCTCTCAGGTTCCCGGAGTTACTGCAGGAGAGCCTTCAAGTGTCAGAGCTCCCGTTCCCTGATGCCCAGAGGCACAGCCTGCTCTTACTAAGGTATCTGCAGGATGAACCCTCCAGCATCTCTGTCGGTGGGAAAATGCTTGGTGTCTGGACCTCTGAGACCGGGAAGGTCCATGCTGCAGAGGAAGCCTCGTGGTGACGGTGCTCATTGCACGCAGGACTCACTGCCTCACCATGGGGAGGAATCCTGAAGTACCAGGGAGGACAGCAGCTTCAAGATGTCCCCTGCTGTGAGATACAATGGCAGCATAAGTCTAAGGGGGTCGGAGAGTTGTGGCTTCTGAACAAGTGTATGTGAAAGTCTATAAAGTTAGACCCCTGCTCATTAAAACCAAAAAGTCAGTACTGGTCCAACCTACATTCCCAGTGGAACCTAGCAGTGATGGCTTTAGTACAAAACAGTAAAGAACGATAGCTCGTATTCTGTGTTCTCCACTTTGTCCTCTTCCCAATCTAATATCCTAAGCTCATGGGAGATACTCTCAATGCCACTGTCCCGTTGCCACCTGTAGGCTCATGTCAGCAAGGTGCTTGTCCTCAAGCATCTGGGCCCTTAACCTTCAGTGTCCTTAAGTGTGTCAGCTTCCCCTGCCGTATGCTGCCACATGGAAGAACAGGGAGCCCAGTGCCTGGGAGTTCTGGGCCTGGGGCTGGGGTTGTTCCTCATCCCTTCCTTCTCTCAGGGTCCTCACAGGGATGAAACCAGCTTGTTGATCTCGTACAATGGATACTTACGGTCTGAGACATAGTTTGCTGTTAGAATGAGCAGCCAGGTCAGATGTATTCAGACAGGACTGCTAAGTTAAAGGCATCCACACCTCCTCCTGTTCAGCTGTGAGGGGCCAGGGCTTCTGAGCCAGCATTGGTCTCAGATGCTCTTGTCGGGAGGAACAGAAGAGGCATGATATTTCCACAGAGAGGCAGTAAAAAGCAAAATGACTTTCTTTTTTTTACAAAATTATTTTTTTCTGTTATTATTTGCAGTCCTCATGGGTAGGGATTAAACATGTCTTAAAATAGGAACTTTTATTCATCAGTACAGATTTGAAACTACTTTTAAAAATAGTGTTTGGCTTGGGCCAAGAACACAGAGTAAAAATGAATTCCACCTTGAAAATCCTCATGGAATATACCCCTTCTCAGCCAGCACATGCTGGAAATTCTCATTCCAGACTCTAGTTCTTTGCTGTAGTGGATGCCACTGTTAAATTGCTTGTGAATCATTCCTAAAGTTTCCAGAACATGTACCAACCTATGAGAC
The DNA here is from genome assembly GCA_004027595.1 of Dinomys branickii. Lineage (NCBI taxonomy): Eukaryota > Metazoa > Chordata > Mammalia > Rodentia > Dinomyidae > Dinomys > Dinomys branickii. The sequence continues at coordinate 20,191 of PVLD010003110.1, forward strand.
CCCTTTCTTAAAATTGATATTGCACTGGCTACATGAGTCTGTACTTTGCTTTTTCATTTCATGGTGGATTTTGGAGTCAACAGTAGGTCTGCCTGATTATTTAAGTAGCAGTACAAGATCCGTGAAATAGCGTATGAAGCAGTCAGTGTGATCAGCTGTTAGGTGATTGCCCGTCGGCATAACAAGGAGCAGCCTTGCAGATATGCCTTTGTGTTCCGCTGTGAGTACTTTATAGCCAGCAGTTCCTGGACAGAGCAGAGCTGCAGAGCAGTAACATGATAGTTTATTTTTTATTTTTTATTTTTTTGGCGGTACTGGGGATCGAACTCAGGACCCTGCGCTTGCTGGGCAGGCGCTTATTCCACTGAGCTATATCCCCAGCCAGTGACATGATAGTTTAGGTAGATGTGGGCAGAGGGCCTTTCCAAGAGGGGTCAGGAAGCGCTGCACCTGGGTGTGCCTAACAGAGCTGGGGTCCACAGTCACTAGCAGCGCTGTTCAGCTGTCTGATCTTCTCTCTAGGCTGGTGGGTATAAAGAGACGTATCGTTGGCTTCTTGTGCATATCTTTCCTCAGAAGTGAAGTTGACCACTGTTTCATCTGTTTATAAACTCTCTGCATTTCTTTTCTTGAACCTTGCCCATAGGACTCCTGGGTTAGCTTTGTGTTACTGTGTCAGAGTTCTTGAAACAATCAACTTCTAAGGAGAGAAGGGTTTATGGTGTCAGAAGTAGCAGTCCATGGTAATTTGGCCCCATCTCTTTGGGCCTGTGGCAAGGCAGTACATCGCGGTGGGTAGCACGTGGTAGATAGGGCTGCTCACCTCACTGTGGCCTAGACCCAAAGACAGACACAGAAAGGGACCAGGATCCCAGGATCTCCTACAAGGCCAGACTTCCTCCAACCTGAAGGTCCCACCACCTCTCAACAGTGCCATCAGCTGGAAACCAAGTCTTTAATTCATGAGCCTTTGGGGAAAACCTCAAGTCCAAATTGTAACATGTCTTTGCCCATTTCTCTATTAATTTTCCCTTGGCTTTATTGGAATACAACTGGTAACTCAACATGGTGTAGCTGCCTTTTAGAAAATGGTGTGGTATTTACATATAACCTACCACATCCTCTCATATACATTAAATCACCTCTAGATCACTTGTAACACCTAACACAACAGTCAGTGCTGTGTATGAGTTGTTACATTGTATTGTTTAGGAAATAAGGGCAAGAGAAAGGTCTGTACTCATTCAGTACAGATGCAATTTTTGAAAAAAATGTTTCAACCCAAGTTGGCTGAATCTGCGAACTTGGCATCTGGGAATATGCTGAGCAGAAAAAATAGTCACCGTGTTGTATAATGAGCTCCCCAGAACGTATTCATGCAATAATTGACAGTTGGTACAATCTGACCAACATTTCCTCTTTTCTTTCACCACCCAGCCTCTGGCAACTGGTGTTGGTGGTATTTCTTATGTATTACTTTTATATGTAAAGGAAATGAGCTCTTGAATTTATATTTATATTGCAAAGATTCTTCCCAGGTTCCTGTTGTCTTTGTTTTGTTTTGTATCACACACTTTTTACTCTGCTGACCCTTTTATGGAGTTGTGTGTCAGTGTATTTTCTTTGAGGTTGCTGAACTTTTGATATTAGCACGAACTTTGCACTGTGAAGATTTTTTAAAGTAAAGTCTTGGGCCTGGGGATATAGCTCAGTTGAATAAGCGCTTGCCTGGCAAGTGCAAGGTCCTGAGTTCGATCCCCGGTACCACAAAAAAAAATTTAAAGTAAAGTCTTCTTCCAGGACTTTTATGGTGTTATTTTAAAATTAAATGTTGGTTTTATATTTAGGTGTACGGATACAGAAAGAGTTGTGTTTTGGGCATTTCCGAAACTATTCAGTACATCTTGCCCTCTCTGTGTGGAAGGCTGCCTTCTCGACCTTTGTCTAGATCTGTTTCTAGATGGACTGTGGGGCTGTCTGTTCAGGCTCCAGACCCAGGCTGCCCTGTGTACTGGCGATTTATGGTGCATTTTATTACCTGGTACAACTTGTCCTGCCTTTGCCAGCGCCATTGCTTTTCACATTTTCCCTGTATAATTTTGCATGTCTGTTTTTCTTAGAAACTTTCAGATGAGCTTGTTTAATTACACTCTAAAAATTCCCATTGACATCTTTATTTACATGAATTAAATTTATCTAGTTAGAGTGAAAATGTTACCTTTATAATATAGAATCTTCCTAGCCCAAAAAAGGCTTTATCTGACCATTTGTTCAAGTTTGTTTACCTTCATCTATAAACTTAATTCACAGAAATCCCACACATATCTTTTTGCATCAATCCCATGGTGTTATGCCCTTTTTACTGTTTTTGTAAATATTATTGCTTATTTTTTCTAACTTGTTATATTTGTAGGTACAAAGAAACCATTTTTATGTTATTAAATTTGAGAGCATTGACTTAATGAATTCTCTTTTTTTCAGATTAATCTGGTTTTTAGTTGTTTTCTTGGGATTTTTTCCTGGCATACATCATACCATCTGCAGATTAGGATGATTTTTTGCTGTTTCTTATTTTCTGTTACTTCTTCCTCTTGTCTAATTTAATAGCGTAGAACAGGGGCTGGGGATATAGCTCAGTGGAATAAGCACATGCCTGGTAAGCACAAGCTCCTGAGTTCGATCCCTGGTACCACCCAAAAAAAAAAAAAAAATAGGGTAGAACATAAACAATGTTATATAACCATGAGATATGCCCACTACTGAAATATGACATCATTTTTGAAAGATCCATCATTTTATTTTTTATAAAAAATTATTCTTTTTACAATTTATTTTAAAAAATAAAAGAAGGAAAGCATATTAACAAACAGACATCCATTTACAAACTAGCATAAGAACAATACAAGCGATACTGAATTACAGACAAAGTGGTAGGAAGTTAACAATGGTTTTTGTATTACATATTGGTATCTTCAAAGTGGTTTCTCAGGAAAACAAATAAAAACATGCAAAATTGATCAAATAATTAATCATTAACTGATCCTTTCAGTAAAGCAATAAAAGTCATTAGTACAACCATGTTAGCTGTCCTGTGTATACATACGTACATAATTTCCCCTTCTTTCTTTTCTCTTTTCCCTCATCCCAATTGCTCTTTACTTTTGAACAGTTTCCTTTTGTGTCACAATGTCTATTGTACCTCCTAATTTTTATTCACTCTTTCAGGTTCTTGCACTAGTGAGACAATATTTTGCTTACACATGGAGGTCTGATTTATTTCACTTGTAAGTATGGTCTCTAGTTGTGACCATTTACCTGTAAAAGCCTCGAGTTTATCTTTCTTTAGAGCTAAGTAATATTCCATTATATAAAAGTAGCACAATTTTTTTATCCATTCCTCAGTGGATAGATGTTTGGGTTGTTTCCATAATTTAGCAATTACAAACTGTGCTGCTATAAACATGGGAGCACATATATCACTGTGATATGATGTTTTCAGATCTTCTGGCAAAACACCCAGAGGGGGAATAGCTGGGTTGAATGGGACCACTAGACCTAGTTTGCTGAGGAATCTTCAAACTGATTTCCACAGTGGTTTTACCAGTCTGCATTCCCACCAGCAGTGGAGAAGAGTTCCTATTTCTCCACAGCCTCACCAGCATTTGTTACTGGTTGATTTCTTAATGCTAGCCATTCTTACTGGGGTGAGATGAAATCTCAGTGTTTTAATTTGCATTTCTCAAATGACTACTGATGTGGAACATTTTCTCATGTATTTGTTTGCCATTTGTATTTCTTTATCTGAGAAGGGTGTATTCATCTTAGATGCCCATTTCTGGATTGAATTTTTTGGGGGACTGATTTTCTTTAATTCTTTATATGTTCTAGATAGAAGAACCCTTTGTCGGAGAGACAGTCAGCTAAAACTTTTTCCCAGTTTGTGGGTTTTCTTTTACTGTGCTGGTGATTTCTTTAGATGTGCAGAAACTTTTCTGTAGGATGAGCTCCCAGTTGTTTTGAAAAAATTTTTTCAAACATACAAAAGTGGAAGATAGTATACCCACCACCACATGCCCATCACTGGCTTCAAATTTACCAATGTTTTCCCACTCATGGCCATTAGTGTTTAATTTACCACTCTGCTCTCTCCTAGATTTTTTTTAAAGCAAACCTCAGACTTCACATCATAGCCTCTGTAAATATTTCAGATGTGTATATCTAAAATGCAAGAGCTCTTTGTTAAAAAGCCAATATCAGTACCACAAATAAAATAAAATTATCAATCATTTCTTTATATAACTAAATCCCCAGTTAGTGCTTGCATTTCCCCTGTGCTTGTTCTAATGGAGATGCAAACCAGGCCCGTACACTGAGATTGGTTCCTACGTCTCGTAATTCTCTTTTGTCTCTTATTTTTATAGGTTCTCCATCATCTCTCCATTTTCCTTTTTAACAGTTGTTTCTTTGATACTGTTGTGGAAGAATGTGCACCATTTATTCTGCAGTTTTGTGTAGTCTGCCTTTTACGAACTGCACCCTTATGGTATTGTTTAGCCTATTTCTCTCTCTTTTGTGCCCACTAAAATAGTGTCTTTTAAAAAGGTATTACAGTTATTTAAAGTATAACATTATTATTTAAAGTATGATTGTTTAAAGTATAAAAGATTATGATTATTTAAAGTGTATTCAGTTTGGTTGGGAGAAAACATCATAAATAAGTGTTTTTTCATCAGGAGATATATGGCTTCTGGTTGTTTCTTTTGGTGATATCAACGGGAATTATTATTTAGATCCACTAATTGATTATTCTAACTCCATTACCCCTTTACTGATTAGCTGGTTTTCTATGCAGAGAAACTTTCTCTCAAGTATTTGGTTATCCTGAGTATAGTTCACATCAAAAAGCTGTTTCAATAATTTCTAAATGAATTAATTTCCCTGACAACCTCTACAGACAACAACAACCACGCAGGGTTTTCTATGCTGTCCTCAGAAAGTCTTGGGTTGAAATGCACTGGTGTGTTTTAGGGCGTTGTTTTTGTCATGCGTCCTGATTCTTCCTTGTGTCGTCTTTGGCCTGTGCAAGATTTTGTAGGTTGGTTAGTGCATCCTCCTAATCTGGCCCCAGTAGTCTTAGTTTTGCTTTCTGCTATTACTAGATGTTCTAGGATCATCCTACATACTTCTTGCCCCAAGACTAGAACCAGTCAGTTCTTCCTCCAAGGAGCCCTATGAAATAATATGTAGAGACCATAATCTGGGCACTGCGAGTGCTCATTTTTGATGATGTGGTCAGAGATTAGTACATAGCTGTCTGTGGTAGGCAGTGTCTGACATGGTCCCCTGTGGCCTGCATCTCCTGGTGTTTGTGTCCAGGCTGGCCCTGTTGGCTCCGCTGTAATGAGTAGAATCTGGCAGAAATGATGGGATATAAATTTCAGAGTTGGGTTACTGAAAGGTGATGGCTTCCATCTGGCTCTCCTTGTCTTCCTCTGTCTTGTGTTCTCTCTAAGGCACCTCCGCTGTGCTGCTGTGGATGTTGCCTGGTTGAGAGTACTAAGTAGCATGGGACACATGTCCCTGGGCAGCAGCCTCATGAATTGATGTTGAAGTAGAGCCTCCCATATTCAGACCTTAGCATGGCTCCGGCCTCAGTAGCCACTGCAGGCTGCGGGCTTGTGACATCCTCAACCAGAGGCACCCAGCTAAGCCGCACCCAGATTCCCGACCCACAGAAACTGTGAGAGAATACGTGTTTGTTGACTTCACCTGCTAACTTTGGGGGTCATTTGTTACAAGCAACAAGGCACTCTGATTTTAAAGATAAACTGCATCATGATTCACACTGGCACTTTGTCAGGACTCTAGACTCCTCCCATGTGTACTTTCTTCCTCCTGTGTCCCAGACCCTTGTTCTCAAGGACATCACCGTGATTATGCACTTGCTTTGTTCTGGAAAGCACACAACAGCCTCCCAACAGCACCAGCAGCCCCACTGCCAAGGACACGCGGCTGTTTGTTTGCATTTACTTTTGTCTTTAGAGCGGAGCCCACAAGGGAGGTGTGAGCAAGAGGCTGTGCCTGACATGTTTGGGAATTTTGTTCCCTTTTGTGATTGTGTCACCAGTGGCGGCGCAGATTCATTTGTTTTGTTTTTCCTTTAATTTTCAGGAATTGACTTTTCTGTTGAATTTTATTTTGTCATCATATAAAATTCCTCCATGGCTCCAAAGTCGAATGCACAGCACAGGGCACATGCAAAGGTATCCACTTTCCCCCCATTTTCTACCTTTCGGCCCATCTGTTGTTTCTCTCCATAGATAACCATTTTTACATTGGACACATTTTTTTTTCTGATTTCTAAATTTTTAAAATTTTTGCACAGGTTTTAGAAATGCTTTTAACTGATACATAAACACAGAAAGGATGTATTAATGGGGTACCGTGTGATGTCTGGTACATGTGTGCAACGTGTAATGCTTAACATTCTACTTACTTCTATTTGAAGTCTGTCTTCCCCTTTCTTAGGTAAAAGTTGTTGAATTTCAACTCTCCTTTTCTATGTCTTCCTTTTCTTACATAACCCTAAATCCTGGAGCTCGTCCCCAGACTCAGTACAGTGCCCGGCAGTGCATAGAGGCTGTTCTGTGGAACTCCACTATGTGATGGATGGCTCCTATTCAGGACTAGTTGGGTGGTCTCCAGGTTTTTGTTTTTACAAATAGCACTGCGGTAACGACCTAGGCATAGGCCTTTCCCATTTTCGCTAACTTTTACATGGATTATGCTTTTTCTGGGACATTTTTCTCCCATATACGGGCTTATGTTTAATCTCTGTCTATGGACAATCTAGGCAATTCTGAACTTGGCTTTAACCTTCCTTCCTCATTCTGTCGTGGATTCTCTTCCCCCCCGCAGCTAGTGACCTTGTGTTCTTTACTGGGTCCTGAAGCGCCAAGCCCTTGCCTTCAGTGACAGCCTTGGCTACGCCTCCCTGGTGAATGGCCCACAGGTCTGATTTTGCAGACAGCGTCTCTTTCCTACCACCCTCACAGGATCACTCTTAAGAGGGGCTTCTCAACGGTACAGGCCACTGCAGTGAAGGAGCATCTAGCTGGCTTGGAGGAGGAGGAGGCACTGGAGGTGACAGAGCCTTTCCAGGGCCTGAGGCCACAGCCTGTGGCAGAAGGTCCAGTGTGGGGCCTAGTTCCGTGACTGATATTTACCACTTCCTGCCTCCCCGTTTGAGACCCCCTTCCCAAAGCCAACTCCTCCACTGACCAGGTGCTTTGCCCAGCCTCTGGTCTCAGTGCGCTCGTCTGTGGCATCAGAGCTGCACAGTGGCCTCTCACACCATCTGACACCTTCTCTCCTGGGTCTTCCGTGCTCGCTCTGCTGGCTACTGATCCCTTCTGTGCCCCTCCACCTGCGCCCCCTGCCAATCTGCCATCTCCTCAGACCGGGACTTGGAGATGGCTGCCGCGTGGCCTGCGCCTCCTGCACTCCTCCACCCACTGGCTGGCCCCTGCCCCAGTGTCCTTAGGATCTGCTCGAGGTCCTCACTGGCTTCCTGTCAAAATGCCTGGGACGTGAAGGCTCCGCGTGGATGGCCACTGTCAGCACAGGTGCAGACAGGACGCTCTCTCTCCAGCCTCTTCTCTTCTTGGCATCAGCGGAGCTGGCTCCTGGGCCTCCCCCGATGACTCGGCCAGGTCCTCTCCTTCCCTTGGCATCTCACAGTTCCTTCTGTCCCTGTGTCTCCACCTGGACCCCTCAGTCAGCTGCCACTGGAAGATGCCCTGGTCTGCAACTAAACCTGCCTGGGATCCCTACCCCTAGGTCTGCCCGCCTCCCTGGGTCCTTCAGTGAGCAGCAGCTCCTTGTGTCCAGACCTTCGCATCTTCACCTCATGCCTAGCCTGACTCCCAGGCCTTCTGACTGAACCCCAGCCTGGCCCTGCCTCTCCTCTCTAACCCCCGCCTTGGTCGTCGTCGCTCTTGCTTGGACTACTGCAGTAGCCTCTCAGCTATTCTCCGTTCGTCTCTGCCATTTGCCTCTGGCCATCCGGCATCCAGTTCTCAAGGACAGTATTTAGGCTGTGTCTCTGGTTCAGACCCTAGAGTAACAGTCTTTGCTATGGCTCCGAGGTCTGGCACCTGGCCAGTACTTCCTCGGCAGCCTTCACTTGTTCCTCCTGCTGGCCCAGCTCCTGTACCAGGAAGCCTGGTCATCTCATTCTCCTACAGTGCCGCGCTCCCTGCCACCCCAAGGCCTCTGCCCCTGCTCCTGCCTCTGTCTGGGAAGCTCTCCCTTCCTCTGCTGTATGATTTGCTGGTTTCTTCTCATCTCTCAGACCTCAGCTGAAAGAGCAGCTACCTGCAGATTCCTCATGAAGTCAGCCGCTCCCGCATTGCTTCTGTTCTGGGGTGCCAGCCTCTCTCCCTGGCATCCCCATGGGCCTTCCTGCTGCCTTCATCTTGTCCCCTGGGGTTGATATGTGCCTTGCCCTCCAGCTGGTGAGCTCCATGTTTTCTGTCCTGGAGCTCACAGGTCCCCACTTGTGGGATCTAAGATCCTGAATTTGTGACAGTGAACTTGGGCAAGACTTTCAGCCACACTTGGATGTTCCTTATTTGTGAAGTTGGGGCAGTGACATCTGCTTTATGGTTGGGACTCCGTGCTGCTCTGTGAAGGGCTGAGGCATCAAGCATGGGGCTACACCCAGGACTTCCTCTCTGTCACGGAGCCGCACCTCATGGATGTGCTACCGTGTGCCCATCTGCAGCTCTGCCCCAGGTCCACCCAGCTGCGCCCCAAGACCCAGGGAGAACCAGGCCCAGGAGTTTCGAGAGCGCCTGGAGCTGGGCTGCCACGGTCAGGATAATCCTCCTCCTCAGAGGCGGCTCTTTCAGACCCTGCCACTTCCCTGTCCAGATTGCTGATGAGAGGCCTGCAGGGCCCGGGGGCCATTTAAGCAGCAGCTTCTTCAGGCGGGGTGGTGGTGGTGCTGGGCCTGCTTAGCTCAGCCCCGGGCAGTCAGGCACCTTATACATCTGAGAATAAGCATCAGAGATGTTTCCTGAAGAGGAGAAATCACCTTCTGTGGACGCAGGACTCCTTCAAGTCTTTATTCTCTTGCATCCGTCCCCCACTGGTCGTCTCCACTTTGGGTAGTGCAGGAGTTGAGCAAAGTAAGAACAGTTTGCACCAAACCGTGCAGGCTCAGCTACTCTTCTATGAAAAGGGACTGCTCGCCCTTGGCTTTGCATTTCGTGCCTGCAGCTGAGAAGTGTGACCACGGGCCTGAAAGAACTCCTCGCCCCTCTGGCAACACCCCGCTTGCTCTCACGCTTCCGGAACAGGTGGGGGTGGCCCAGGCCAGCAGGGAGCAGGACGTCCTGTCACTGCCTCCTGTATTGTTTCCTATTGGAAAAGGGGGTGCGATAGGCACGCCAAGGACCCCGCAAAGCAGATGCGTCTGTGGGAGGTACAGCAGAGACCTCGTTTCCTTCCCTGGCCTCGTCCTGGGAGTAGGCACTGCTCCAGGTAGCACACCCCTCACCCACAGGCCCCTGGGCCCCCAGGCTGGTCCTAGGCGGTGGGTTGCTTTCCAGGCAAGGTGAGGCCTGTCCTTCGTAAAGCCACGTGGACACACGGGTTGCAGCAGAAGTATGACTGTCATCAAGGCATGGAGAGCTGGCTAGAGTCAACAGGAGAACTGGCAAGCCAGGACTCAGAAGGCAGCAGCCTCCCAAGAGGAAGTTGGGTTCACAGGCAAGGTATGCTGCATCTCCACTGCAGGAAACAGGGCCCATGCAGGTGCTGTGCAGCCCCTCGCCTCGCATATAGGATATGAGGACATTGGCTCAAGGCAAGCCCTGGGTCTGGCACCCTAGTGCCTTCCCGCAGAACATAGTGGTGCCATCTCCTGGTCAGTAATGGTCACTACATCCAGCCTCACTCGGGTGACAGTTGGCAAATGATGGTTGTTGCTGAACGATGCTCCGTGGACAGCACAATGCCTGAGGGTGTGCTTGCATGAGGCAGTGCAAACTGGGCCCTCTGTTGGGGTGGCCTCTGTGTTCCCCAGCTGGTGCACCTGCAGCATAAATCATGACAGCCAGTGGACAGGTGGGCAGGGTTCCACCCCAGGGCTGCCCCCGTGAACCCCTCATCCACTTGGCACACCCAGTACTGCCCAGCCGGTCAGGGAGTTTGTCAGCACCAGAACAAGAGCCAGTGCCGTGGGATAGCGGGTGCCAGTCCCACCTTGCAGTGCAGTCCTGGAGGGGTCAGCCCAGGCTTTTGTGCTCTTGGCAGCTGGGGCTCTGCAAGCCACAGCTTCCCTGGGTAGTGAGCCCCAGCCCTGCATGGGATGCAGGCACAGGCGGTGCCTTTTAGGGGGCGGTGCGTGGCTGAGGAGATTCCTGATTTCTTTGCTTCTAGGAGGAAAAGGTCTTGTGTCCTACCCTGTCCCCCGGTGTCATCCTCCAGGGCCACTCTCACTGCCGTCTCATCGCTTGGGGAGACCTGCTCTGGGCCTGGCCGGGTGCTGCGCAGGACCCATGTTTCATCCTCTCAGTCCCCAGGCGGCCGGAGAGCAGATGTCCTGGGCCCAGGATGAGTGGGTCCCAAAGTCAGGGTCCTGGGGAGCCACAGGCCAGAAGCCAAAGCTTGAGCCCCTGTCCTGGGGCCCTTTTCCCAGGAGCTCCTCTGTGAAGTGTGACCCTGGCAGAGGTACCCCCTCCCTTCCCCAACAAGGGATGAGGAAGCTGGGCATAGAACAGGGCCACCTGCCCGCTCCTGGCCTCCAGGCCACCAGGTGCCAGGATTACCTCCCCCGTGAGACAGGTCTCTATCTGCAGGCCGGTTAGCAGTCTCACTCATTGTAGTCTGAGTTTGCGTTTGTGGTAATAACAGGTGCTCCAGTACGTTCGTAATTGAGGGTACTGCCCGCCGCCAGGATCTTTACTTCCTGTCAGTGGGCACAGAGCGCCCCTTGTGTACGAAGGCTTGGCCGTTCCCTGCAGGGGCTGTGTGTGTGCATGAGCAGCCACATTAACCTCCCCCTCCATCACCATGCCCGCCTCTCTAGGTGGTTCTCCCCTCAGAGACAGGTGACAGGGCAAGGGCGAGCCCAGCTGTCACACCAGTGAAGGCCTTTGCAGTGGGGAAGGCTGGGGGATTGGGCAGAGATATCAGTAGTTCTGCAGGCCTGGCTAGCAGGGCATCATCTTCACACCAGCCCACATGAGGGTCTGGCAGAAGGAAGCTTCCAGGTCACCAAAGAGCCCTTGAGACGCAACCTGAGTGCCAGGACTAGGGGACGCAGCCTCTGGGGACTGATGGGAAGGTTGGGATCCCTGTGAAAGCTAGCGTTACCCTTTTACGTTGTGGCTTTCTGGACTTTCAGGTGTTCCCACAGATGTGCCTTCAGGGAGACAATTTGAGGCCAGGGGACCCCTCTGAGAGTCACCTGGGAACTTTGACCCGAAGTCTGCAGGGCTAAGTTTGCGGAAGTGGAAGTAGCATCTAGTTCTCTTCCCGCCTTGCAAGTCCTGCGCCGCTCTCCTCTGGGTCTGCAGAGGGCTGTGCACCTGTGGATCCAGCATCAGGCTGCTGCTCCACAGCCTCAAGTTCATGCCTCAGGCCTCCCTGGGTGGGGACACAGGCAGAGGCTCAGGACCCGGACTCTGATATTGAGGTGGCAGAGCAGTCACGCTCTCCCCAGCCTGCCGCAAGTGCTGATGTCCAAACAGGGACATGGGTCTGGAGGCCCAGGGATGGCAGCTTCCATCCTGAGATGCAGCAGAGCCTGGAGAGGCTCCAAACAGGAGAGAAAGGACATGCTTTGTGGTCTCCCGGCGGCAGTGGGAGGAGTGTTGTGGCGTTAGGGCATTCATGTTTCAGTTCAGGCTGCCTCAAGCAAGCGCGGTAACCTGGGTGGCTTATAAATAGCGGAAGTTCATTTCTCACTCTCCTGGGGGCCAGAAGTGGATCCGGGTGACTGTGGTCAGCACCCGTCATGTTGGCAGATGGCTGCCTCCTGTCATACCCTCACATGAGAGAAAGAGTGAGAGAGCACTCTGAGCTCCTGTTTATAAGGGTGCTAATTTCAATCTTTTAAAAATGATACCGATAAGCCGAGTGTGGTGGCACACCCCTGTAATTCCAGCACTCGAGAGGCTGAGGCAGGAGGATTGCCATGGGTTCGAGGCCAGTCTAAGCTACATAGCGAGACCCTGTAACAAAAAATACATACATATAAAAGATATTAACATATTTGTTATTGAATTTTGTTGCCAGCATTGTGCTCAGATCTTTACAGGAATTTATTTATTTTATTTTATTTTTTTCTTTTGAGGACAGGGACTTTTTAATTTATTTTTTGCTTTTTTATTTCAAAGAGAGTGGTAAAAGAAAAAAAAGAGCAATAGCAACATACCAACATCACAAACCTAAACGAAAGAAAGCAAACACATTAAAAGTGGTACAGGGTTTCAAGACAAAATGATAGGAATTACCAGTGGTTGTTATATTACATATTGTTATCTTCAGCTACAGTGCTCAGATTACCAGATGTAAGAACGGAGGATTGTTCAAACCACTACAGAGAATAAAAAGTAATTATTAGATAAAACATTAGAGATAATACAGAGCTTCACTAGACAAGACGGTAGGAATTCACCAATGGTTGCTTCATTGCATATTGTTGTCTTCAAATCAGTTGCTCAGATTACCAGATACGAGCATGCAAAATTGGTCAGAACATAAAAACTTTTAAGAATTAACTGTGAATTTAGTGGTAACATCTCAACAGTTTCAGACAAGCTTGGGCATGTTCAGGGTGGTCTGGCCGTGGACAACACCTCAACAATTTCGGTATCATTTCCCTTTTACAGGAAGAGAACTGAGTAACAGACGACTTAATTCAGTTGCCAATCACAGTGGGATCAGTAGGGTAGAGAGTAACCCAGCCTGTGTGATTTTACTTCTCTATCAAAAAATGCATAAATAAATTTAAAAATTAGCTTCAGTGGGTGATGGCATTTATTAAAGCACTGCAGCTTTTGAAGTGATGTGTCCAACTCTTGGATAGCAGATTTATTCAATAAGTAACCTGTTTTCTGATTTAAATTTTCTTGTAATTTTTAGTTAAATCCTAAAACAAGACCCAGTTTCGTATTCACACATAGTAACAGTTACAGCGAACCTTTCAGAGCTTTGGATGATGACAGACAGCCGGCTGCACGCTCACGCCCCAGGCCGCCGCCACCACCCTCATAGGGTCTGCAGTCTCCAGAGCATCTCGTTTAGATTTCCATATGTCAGCGAAGAAGTGTCTAGAATAGTGCCACAACATTGCCCTTGATGACACAGCTAGCCTGCAGCTGCCCGGGTTTCAGGTCTTTTGGTGCAAAATTCTTTTGTAAAATTGTTATCAGCACACATTTGCAGGACCTGATCGCATTCTGGGTGGGGAGTTGGCATGTGTGCATAACGCATCTTTTCTTTTCCTTTTTTTCTTTCTTCTTTCTTTCCTCTTTTTTTTTTCTTTTTTGTCCCCATCAGATAGGTAATGTGCCAACATCATAACAAGGTTTGAGGGAGGCACACCTAATGCAGACAGCACGAGCACCCAGTCATCACGCTCATGAACTGAAGGATCAACACATCCTAATTCTTCTTCTCATTCCCTGCCTCTCTCCTTCCCTGCTTCCCTCGTGACCTCTTCACCTGCCCAAGGCCCCATCCGATACCTCGCCCCTTTCAGGGGCGTGAGGGTGCTTACAGATCAGCAGGAACTGGGACACAAACTTGGGGTTCTGAGTCCTGAGTCAGGAAGGAGGCGGTGGTGGAGTGATGACCAGAGCACCCACTGGCTGTGCTGGCGCCAAAGTCAAGGGTATGGTGGGTACATGTGGAGTCCGTGAGGTGCTAGGGACATGGCCAGGCTGGAGTCTGCCAGGGAGGAGAGGTACGTGGACAAACAGCCACTTCTTACTAGACCTTTGGCTTCAGGAGGGAGGAAGGTGGCTCCACTGGACGCAGGATGCAGCAAAGGAGTTTTAAGCCCCCCAGGGGAGGCCAGAGCATGTGTAAAAGCCAGGGAGGGCCTGGCTGATAGGACACAGTTAAGTGCACAGGAGGACAGAGGGGTCCCATGGGGGCACTGGGGTGTGATTGCAGGTGATCCTCAGACTCCAGGTAGGACTCTGCTGCTCCTTGGGGAAGCGGCCAAGAGGGCAGATCGGACTCCAGCTGAGCAGACCAGAGTGCACCTGAGGCACGGGCTGTGGAAGTGTAAAAGAATCGAGAGCAGAGCCAGGTGTGGTGGCACGCACCTGTAATCCGTGCACTCTGGAAGGCCGAGGCAAGAGGGCTGCAGGTTCGCGCCCAGGCTGGGCAGCTTAGTGACTTAACCGGACTCTGCCTCTAAATATACAACTAGGTCCAGGGCTGTAGCTCAGTACCGGGGCCCCGGGTCCCATCCTGAGTACCCTAGCAAAGATGCAGAGGGGTATGATGAAGGACCTCCTGTCTGGAGGAAGAGGCTGTGCTTGTCACAGCGTTTGGGGGACATTTGGGAGCATGACTTGGCAGTGAGTTTCTGATGGCACTTATTGTTCTCGGGCAGCTTTTTCTACCCACAAACCCAAAGGAAACAGGTTAGAATTTTGCAGAACCCTGGGGCAGACAAGCAGGGCAGAGAGGCAAGGGCGTGAGGGTCCTGGGCAGGCGTGATGAAGGTGGCGGGCAGCGGCACCCCGGCTGGCTGGGCTGAGCAGCACAGCACGCGGGGGAGACCGCAGGACAGCTGGCAGGGAAACGGGAAGGTCAGGAGGCCCCTGGCAGCAGCACCAGGGACGTGCAGGACAGTTGGCCCTGTGACACTGGAGGAGCTGGTGGCCTAGGGGGACAGTCAGGGAGGGAGTAGGAAACTGGGAGCCAGAGTAAAGTCCCCGTGAAGGACAGTTCTGGGTGAGAGATGACGAGGGGATGGAGGCAGCCATGCTGGGCCTAAGAGGAAGCCTGAGTTATGGCGTAGGCTGCAGCCAACTGCAGCCCCAGGGCCAAACCCTCCTGGCTATAGTTTTATTGGAATATGGTGCTACCCACTCATTTCCATACCATCTGTGATACATATCACATGTCATATATATCATATATCAGCTGTAACACCTCAAACACGGAAGTGAGCCCTTGAAGCAGACCACAAGGCTGCAGTACTTGCCATCTGGCCCTTTCCTGGAAAGGTTGGCCAGCACTGTGGTGCAGGAGCCACTGGCAGCCAACGCATGGTCTTTTATATTTCAGTTAATTCAAACACAGTCATCTCAGTGTCCCTGGGGATGGTCCCCAGAGTCCTGTGGATTCCCAAATCCATGGCACATGCATGGGCTGCTCTTGATCAGCGTGTGGGGTGTGGGCTCTGCCCAGGCAGCGCTGGGCACCCGTCCCTGCAGGGGCTTTCACTGGGTGCCTGCCCACCAGAGGCCGCTGTGCCCTGCTCTGGTATAAAATGCCGTGATATTTGCATATAACCTCTGCACATCCGATGTGTACTTTAAATCCTTTCCACATGCAGTGCAGATGCTGCGTGAGGAGTTGTCATACTGTAGGCTCAGTACAGTCTCAGCCGTCGTAGGTCTCACTATACAGCACACCGCCCAGTTTTGTTCCAGTTCACCAACAGAGGGAGAACTGCGCATACAGGAAAAAGGTTCAGCCTGCAGTCGCAGGAGATGCCGTTCTAGCACCTGGAGTGGCCAGCCATTCCTGTGCTGAGCCACACAGGGACAGAACACCTGGAAGATCCCTCAGCCTTCCACGGTCTAGAGGCAGCGGATGGAATGAGGACCGTGCTGCCCAGCCTGGGCCTGAGTCACAGTCATGTTTGGGAAGCAGCGCCTTCTCCACATGTTACAGCACATGCCTGTCCCCTTGGTGCTGAACTACCTTGAGTGGCCCTCCTGACACTCTGCACTTTCTTTTGGCCCATGTGTTGATTCTGTGCAGTGACCTCCACCAGGCACGGTGGGGTGAGGAAGAAAATAGTGGCCCCAGCTGGCTGGAGGTTCCTGGAGGCTCATCCCTTCTCATGCACTTGCCCTGGCTGCCTCTGTGCTGGTGCCAGGGCCAGGCTTTCGAGTGCTTTCTCCAGGATCTTCTCTCCAGGAGACCTCACTGTGTGCCCCCTCAGTTCCAGGGCCCTGTGAGCCAGAAGACCTCATCGATGGGATCATCTTTGCCGCCAACTACTTGGGGTCCACGCAGCTGCTCTCAGAGCGCAACCCCTCCAAAAACATCCGCATGATGCAGGCGCAGGAGGCCGTCAGCAGGGTCAAGGTAGGCCTGCTGCTGGGCCCCCCGGGGATACCCACTTGAGAGGGCTCCTTTGGGGAGGGCAGCAGTGGGGAACACAGTGGGGCACAGGCTTCCAGTCCAGCTCGGACTACACTGCTCTCGGTGCAGAGTGGGAATAGCCAGCGTGCCTGGCCAGGCCGAGAAGATTTGCACCATGACTGAGCAAGTGCCAGGCTGGGAACAGAGGCCATCAGTTCCTTCATGAGGAACAGTCCACCCAGGTCCTCGGAAGCACAGCTTTTTAAAGAGAATTGTTCTAAGTCGTTTTCCTTATAAAACATGTTTGTTTGATGCCTCAAATCCTATTTCAACAATGCGTACATTTTTAGCACCATTCAAAATACTTCCAAAAAGAGAAAAATAAACCATGTTTTATTAAGTGCATGACCTCAGGGAACACTCCGACATGCTTGCAGCTCGAGGTGCATGTTGGGCTGTCTGGTTTTGTACAGCAGGTGAGGATGGACAGGGAAAAATGAGGCCACATCAGAAAGACAAATGGAGGCACTGGGGGTTTAGCTCATCAGCACAGCGCCTGCCCGGCAAGCATGAGGTCATGAGTTTGATTCCCGGTTCTGGAAAAAGAAATTGAAAAAAAAAAAAAAAGAAAGCCAAATGCGGTCAGAGGAGGGGACATAAGTCTGAGGCAGTTCTCCTTCTGGGCAGAGTGGGGCAGGCACGTGCTGCCTGAAGTGGGGTGAGCATTGTTGGCCCTCTGCCCTGGCTTCTCCTCTGCCCACCCCACCTGACCTCTAATGGTCAGCACCAGGCCATCCATGTTGGCCAGGAGGAAGCGAAGCAAGCGAGGGGCAGTGCTGAGCCCTGAAGCCACTGCCCCTCAGCAAAAGACCTGGGTTCTCTGGCCCTGACACAGCGTGGCTTGCACCGCTGCCCACTCTCCTTCTCAGTGGCACTGTGGACAGAGACGCTGGCTGTCATTCCTGGCCCTGGAGGGGCGTGTGTGTGCACCTGTCTGTATCGGTGTGTGTGCGGGACACAGGCAGGGACTTCTGCCTGTCCCTACAGGGGCTTCTGCTGGACACCAGATCTGATGCTGGGGTGTTGAGCCCAAGGCTGAAATAACCCTACCGCACCTTCCTTCTCTACACCCACTGCTTTTCTCTTCTCTTACATGCTGCTCAGAGGATGCAAAAGGCTGCTAAAATCAAGAAAAAAGCGGTGTGTAGGACCACTGGTGTGGGACCCATGGGGTGTGTGTGTGTGTCTGTGGTAGGCCCTGTGCAGTGGGGGATTCCAGGGGGACCCAAGGCGTGGACTGCAGAGCTATTCTCCCTGTCCTTCAGTAGGTGAATACTAGACTTTTGAATGAAACTTCAGACACTGTCTCTGACCACCCACTCACAGAAGAGTTTGATGGTTGCTCTTTTTCATTTTTCTGTTTTAGATTTGCCCATGTCCTAAAGCATGGCTAATGCTATGAAGTCCCTGTTTTATGTGGACATTTTTTAAATGGCAGTATAATATAGCCAGGATATGTAGGGCCCCTGTACAGCATGAATTATATTTTTCTGATATTGAGATGGATTAAGTTTCGTTTACCAAGTCAAGACAATGACTCGCTCAGTTGGCCTGTGAGATGTTTTCTCTGTTGACCGTAATTTTTGGAGCTTGAGCAGACTTTTAAAAAAAGAACAAACGGTGGATGTGTAGTCCTTTGTCAAGCCAGTCATTTGGTGAATCTGAGGATTTTCTAACTGCCCTCCTCACACAAAAGTCCTCAAAGTGCTTTGTGTGGGAAGGACCAGGAAAGTCCACGGGACTTGGCTCTGGTTTGTTGCCTTGGCACTGGCTTGTGGCCTGCCTTCGGCTTACGCAAGGAGACATGCAGTCCTCCCTTCCACGCTGTAGTAATGGAGTTTTCTGGCACCACGGCCAGAGGACCCCATCTGCAGGCTCCCTACCCCTGCAGTGAATTTTTGTTCACCTTCAGGGGCCAGAGAGAAAGGAGCACACTCAGGTCCCTGTACCCACACAGAGCTTCCTCTGGGAGCCTTTGGGCAAAGCAGAATGGCCCCCAGTAACAGACCTGCAGCTGCACTGTGCTGTCCCCAAAGAAGCCAGCCTTCTGCAGCCTCAGTGCACCCCTGGGATGCCCAGGCCCAAAGCACAGCTGGAGCAGAGGAGCCCCAGCTTACTCCTAGGGTCTGCAGGATCAGAAGTCCTATAGAGTCACTGTCTCTGAAGGGGCTGGGCCTAGGCAGACCCAGCTAAGAAAGGCCTCAGTGGCCATGTTCCTCTTGGGGACAAGTTGTTCTTCCTTCCTGAGCAGTGACATGCCCAGGACCCCTTGCCGGAGCTGGCCAGGCAAGTGCTGATGGCTGAACCCCATCACAGACACACCAAGCTCATGCTTCCTCTGGGGCATCCCTCTGTAGGATCTGAGCTGCTGGTCCCATCTGTTTGTCCACCAGGGTGTAATACAGGTGGCCTTTCCCCCTCCCTGTTATTGTTTGGGTGTCAGCTCCATTTGCTCAAACCTGGCCCTGTTCCTTGTACAAGCATGGTGCTGTTGTCACCAACACCAAAATCTGCCCACAACCTTTCAGACTTCCTTCTGGCTTTGACACACTGTTGAGCGAGGGGATTTTGATCTGTAATCCTCAGAATGTAACCTTTAATAGTCTGTTAGTGGTTACTATAGCCCGATGTTTTAAAACAGAGGAAAATCTCCTCCACAGCCCTCAACATTATTTTTCAGATGGATTGTTTAGAACTATGTTCTTTTTCTGATTAGTTAAAAGCAGTATTGTCCTGGGATACACCCAAAGCCCATAAGATCTCTTCCTTTGAAAACTGAGCTAAAATACAAGTTTATCATTATAATACAGGGCCTCTTGGTGACTCAGAATTCTTGAGGAATAGACAGCAGGGATATTTTTGATTTGAGATTTGCTAGTGAGTTAATTAAATCACAGTTTCTGCTGTTTTGAAGTGGAAGATGTAGCACCGCGGGCTCCCCAGTGACCACACTGAATTATCCAGCCCATCACGCAGACCGGTGGAGCCTGTTTTCCATCAGCACTGCACAGCAGTAATTAGGATTCTCACAGGTGTAAAAACCAATTAAAGGCTGCCCTGCTTTGGGGCAGATCTTGAGTAGATCACTCAGCTTCCAAAACAGTCCATGGAAACGTAACTCACAGTTGTACCCCGGACTTCCTCTGGGGCAGGGGGCCGACAGATCAGGGCATTCGTGTGTCAGCCTCTGCCCGCTTCTCTGAGTCACTGTAGGGTGCACTGGCGCCCATCCTGACCTCACTCCCCTTATGGTTTTTGGGTGGCAGGACCGAGGGGAGCCACACCATTGTGCCTCTTCACACCGGAAAGGAAGGACTGACTTTTAATCCAGCTTCTATGAAAATGCTGTCCCTGGGGATACTTGGAATCCCCTATCTCAGTAACAAGGCTTTTAATCTAATGGCACTGCGCCTTCACTGAATTCCACAGGGGGTAGCAGAGGGGCCCAGCTTGCTGCAGAAAGGAGGGGCTCCGACGCAAGAACCCCCACCCCCAGCAGCTGTTCCCTTGCCGTTCCAGCCTCCCAGAAACCCCTCGTCTCCCTCTCCTCTGTGCCTTGTACACACTGCTCTGGGGACTCACGCACAGCTCTGGATTCTAAGCCGGGCATGTAGATTTCCAGGGGCTGCTCCACTCTGAGGGAGCGTTTCCTTCCGCCCGGACTCAGGGTAATCACCAGGCCTCCGTGAGAGTGCATGTTTCGATTTGTAACGGCGTCTACTGTACTTCCTTAGAATTCCGAGGGGGACGCCCAGACACTGACAGAAGTGGACCTCTTCATCTCCACACAGAGGATCAAAGTTTTAAATGCAGACACACAGGTAAGGGCTAAAGGACAGCTGTCTGGGGTTGCGCAAACCAGCTCCTAGGTTTGCACCTTGGGAACCCTGGAGAACGAAGTCCAGCTGCAGAGGCGTGTTCCCAAGTGTGGGAGGAGGCCCAAGGGTATTGGGTTCCCAAGGGTGGCCTCCTGTAGCCTGGGTCTTGAGAGGACTGTGGCCATGGAAAGTGAGGCAGCCTGCAGGGCGCCGAGGAGCAGGATTAAACCCACCCAGGAGGTTGTGTTGAAGCCGCAGCTGGGGTTACATAGGGGCACGGTGAGCGGGGACAGTGAGAGGCCAATTGGAAAGTGTGTGCTCCACCAGTCGGGATTGCAGAGGGCCCTCCTGAAAGCCCTCTTGCTCAGCCTGCAAACTGAGCTGGAGGTGGGACTCTTGGGGGCCTGTGGCTCCGCATGGTGGCTTTCCCATGCAGAGGGTCTGCAGACCGTCCCCTGTGATTCGTCTGCCCCCTATGGTGGCCAGCTTGTGTCTCGGGCAGATTCTGCTATTTTCTTTCTAGGCCTAAATCACCCAGTGGAACTTAGCTCTACACGGGAAAACGGTGAAACAAGTAAATGAGCAAGAAGTGACCGTGTATGAGACATGAAGGACCACAGAGCTGAGACGGGGCCTCAGGGTGGGAGGCTGCTCACCTCAAGGTGGCTGGGGAGCAAAGAGAGAGGAGAAGGAGGGGCCAGGCACTGATGGCCCCTTCGAGATCTGCCTCCCCTTGCTGTGCCCCACTCCCTCCACGTTCAGCCGCCCCCCCAGTGGTGCCATGGGATAGGGACCACGCCTTCAATCACATTAGGGGTCTCAGCTGTGGCCCTCTCTCCTGCGGTCTACACAGAGCCCACCTTTCGGGGCTAGGGGACAAGGAGACAAGCCCAGCAGGCAGTAGGCGAGAGGGATGTCAGTCCTCAGGGCTTGGTGGGCCTGGGGTGGGTGGAAAAACTGCCAGGAGCTCTGCACTCCTCCCTTGCTTCCCTGCTCATGGGGAAGCCTAACATTTGGGGCACAGAATGAAGTGAAGCGTATCCAACCCCAGGGCCTTGTTGCCTGCCCACCCACCAAGGCCTTCAGTATCTTGAGCCTGATGCTGTGACTCTCCATCCCTGTTACATATCTGCTCTCCACGTTTGGGCCTGAGCTGTATTGTGCTGATCTTTATGTGGCCTGAGGCACCTCCCTTGCAGCCTTGCCCTTGGTGAGAAGTTGAGGAGCTGACTTCAGACGGGTAGAGCATCCAGCTGGCGATGTTTCTGACTTGACCTGTTTCGTCATCTTGCCTTGGCAGACTGTCACGATGCTTCTGACTTGACCTAAGTTTTGTCACCTTGCCTTGGCAGACTGTCTGGGCTGGTTCACCCTCCTGCCCCCTCCACCCCTCCTCTACCCAGATTCAGTGGTCCCCAAGGGGGTCTCAACAACTTAGCATGGTGCTTTACTTATGGCTGAGATGTGTTACATCCTGTGGCTACAGAGCAAAATCGCCATGTTAGTCAGCTTCCCGTCACTGTAACAAAACACTTGAGGGAGTCAGTTCACGGGGAGGAAGGGTTTATCCTGGCTCATGGTTTCAAAGGTCTCAGTCCATAATCATTTGGCCCCATTGCCTCGTGGTGGGAGCACCAGGGACAAAAACTGCACACCTCATGGCAATAAGGGGGCAGAGAGAAACAGGAAGGGGCTGGGATTCCCAGTGACCTAACCTCCTCCCAACAGTGCCATGGGCTGAGAACCAACCTTCCAACACGCGGGCCTTCGGGAGTGACTCCAGATCCAAAGTGTAAGAGTGAGACAAGGGAAGGTGTGTGGACAAAATTCAGCACAAAGCTGGTAGTTTTCAGTCCTCTTTGCAGTCATGTGTGATGTGCTGAATCTTCCTAGTAACAAGTATGACGTGTACAAAGAGTTCTCCATCAGGAGGCTCACAGAGACTCGGCACCAAGGGTCTTTCCAGGGATCTCTGAGCCAGGCGCCTTCTGTCTGGCATGTAGCACAATTCCAGGTTCCCAGGAAGATAGGAGAGATCAGCTTGGGCCATGTTGTTGGCACAGACAGTTCAGACAGTAAGTCACACTTACCAGTTAGGTGGTGGTACCTGTCCTAAACCCAGCTTACCAGACACCAGCCAAGGGCAGACCTCAAAGGCCAGCCTTCCTTAGGACTGCTGCGTGGGCTGGACAGTAGCTGATCCCTGCACCCACCCTCTTGCCAATTTTTCTGAGGGTGCCACAGTCCAGGGCAGGCAGATGGGCCATCAGTAGTTTGTGAGTTTGCTCCAAGTCACCACTTAGGGTGAACTGGAAGAGAAGGTTGCAACAGGAAATTGGTTTGACCGGAAAATGAAAATGTTCACAGAGGGGCTGTACAGGTGGGGGTAGTGGAGGGTGCAGTGGCCGGCCGGGCGGGAGACATGATGGCTGCCATGTTGGTAGCTTGTCTCTGCCAGTGAGAAGGGCTCTGCCATTAACAGAGACTGGGAGCAAGGGACTGAATTGGGCCAGAAATCAAGAGACGCAGAAGAGCTACCCACGCTCTTCCCTTTCCCGGTGCCCCTCCCTTGTGTCTTGTGGTTATGAACCACTCTCATAGCCTTGGCCAGAAAACAAGTCCCCCTCCCAGACAAATGTGATTAATACCTGCTGCAAGACAAGGGTTCCGTGAGGAAAAAGGGATGCCAGAGGTCACGGAGACACCCGGTTTCCTTTTGTGACAGGAGAACAAAGGCACAAAAGATCAACTGATTAGTTTTCAGAGCCGCTGTGTGCAGCCTTGTTAGCTGGGGGATCCTGGGAGAGATGTTCGGTGAAGATTTCTGTCAGACGACAAAAACCATCCACAGTAACGGACCCTCTGGGGGCCAGGGACTTGAAGTTGCCTTGGAGACCCATTGCTCAGAAGCAGATGTACTCCTGCAGTGTCTCCTGGCTCAGGCCCAGGATGGGGAAAATGTTGACTGGATGCCTTCCTTCTCTTCAGAGCAGGGCCAGGCACCATGGAGCCTGCAGGAGGACACAGACCCTGCAGAAAAGGCCCCTTCTCCAGAGCCATGGATAGTCTGTAATCAAGGTGGGGACAGGCTTTGCCATGGGGCAGGCTCCCTGCTCTCCAACGAAGATGGAGAGCTGCGCCCCAGCGTCAGCCTCCTTGAGTGTAGGCATAGCCAAAAGTTGACCCCCCAGACCCTGAGTCACCATCTTAAAATGAGCTGTATTAGCTTAGCTGTGCAGGACAGCAACGTTACCTGCCTTCGGGACATTCAACACTGGCTATTCCTGGTTTCCTGTCTTGGGGAGGTGGGTTCCACCAGCATCCAGTGGGAGAGGCCAGGATCACTGCTGACATTGTCCAGGGATGGGACAGCCCTCTGCAGTAAACAGTGATCTTGCTCCAAATGTCAGCAGGGCCAAACTAGAGTACGTCTTCACAGCTCAGCCTTGTAACGTTCCTGAGCGGGCCCGATCTCCCTCTCTGAACAGGAAACCATGATGGACCATGCCCTGCGCACCATTTCCTACATTGCTGACATTGGGAACATCGTGGTGCTGATGGCCAGACGCCGCATGCCCCGGTCAGCCTCGCAAGACTGCATTGAGACCACACCTGGGGCCCCTGAGGGGAAGGAGCAGTGTAAGATGACCTGCCACGTGTTTGAGTCAGAGGACGTAAGTGACATTGGTGGGCATGGTGCTTGGCAAATCACTTGGCAGCGGAGGCCTTGGGTGCTGCTGTGCATGTTGCCAGTGGTGTCAGGGATTCTTCCCACACTTCCGGTTTCTGAAGGCTGTGAACACAGCTTTATTTCACTTCGTGAAATAGGTTCCTCACTGTAGGAGCTACTTATAAATTGAGCAATAGAGAATATACAAGGGGAGCGATCTGTTAGCAGAAATCCTTTTTTTTTTTTTCTTTTTGAGACAGTGTCTCCCTGTGCAGTGCAGGCTGGCCTTGAGCTCAGTTTGTAGCCCAGGCTGGCCTCGAACTCATAACCAGCCTCCTCCCTCAGCCTTCCAAGTGCCGAGATTACAGGCATGTGCCACCATGCCCAGTCCAGAAATCATTTTATAAACCTTTCCCTCTCTAAACCTAGTCTTTACCTAAGTTTTCTGTTGTTAAAATGCGCCTTTCCCCAGGCCAGGATTGCATGAAGAGAGGCACGGAAACCTCTGGGCTGAGCTCCGCCTTGCATACGTCATTTCACCTCATAACCAATTTTGGTTTCACTTTTAAAAATACTTTTGAAGACAGGCATGGTGGCACACTCCTATAATCCCAGCACTCTGTGAAGCTGAGGCAAGAGGATCCCAAGTTCCAGCACAGCCTAGACAAATTAGTGACTTAGTAAGGGCTGGGGGTGTGGGGCTATAGCCCAATACAAAGGCCTTGGGTTCAATCCCCAGTGTTACCAAAAAAAAAAACTGAGGTTTAAAATACCATAGATTTACTGAGAGACCATAGAGTGGCATATGCCCGTGGTCCCAGCTACTATGGAGGCTGAGGCGGAAGGATCTTCACTTGAGTACAGTTTGGAGCCAGCATGGCCCACACAGCAAGGTCCATCTTTAAAAAAAATAGTGAGCTGAGAAGAAATGGGATCCGGGGCCCTTGACAGGTTCTCCTGCAGGCTGACCCCACCAGGAGGCAGTGCTGAGCCAATCCTGTGGCTGTTGTCAGAGTGGAGTGGAATATTTGGACATTATCCACTGTACACAGACCCGTTCCCCCAAGTCCAGCTTTTGTCAGAGGCCACCCCATTTTAGGCAGCAACAGTTGCCTTGGAGGCCAGAACCTTCTTGTTCACAGGAGTCCTAGTGTCCCCAGACCTGGATCCCTAGGGAAGGGTCCCATTATGTTCCTGATTGTGAAATAGGCATAGGAACTACATATGAAACAGATTTCAAACCTGTAGGTGGGGGCACTCATCTTTTCCCCAAAAACCGTCACCTTCAAATGCTTTGGAGCATTAGCACATTCATAGGAAAGGACATTCTTTACATGCAGAGCTGCTAGCACATCTGTGCACACTTCCCCCCATTACGCAGAGGCCTGTGCACACCTGGACAGATGACTGGGAGCCGAGGCTGCCCCTGAGTCCTGGGATGCTCAGGTGACGGGCAGTGTGAGGGAGAGGTAGAGCAGAGGGCGAGCAGTCAGCTAGTGTGAGGACTGAGAAGGGGCCGGGCCAGGGACAGCCTCTGCGGCACAGCACGCACAGATCGCTCTGGGCAGTGTTAAGACCAGCATGCTACCATCCACGGTGGCCACGACCTGCTTGGTTCAGCGGATGACAAGGCCTATGGCATGGTGAGAGGTTGGCCTGCAGGGAATGAGGGAGGGGCCCGCCTGGATAGACTGAGGGGCCCAGTGGGGAGGCCTCGAGAGTAGCACTGACCAGTTGGCCCTGGAGTCCCAGCTCTGCTCTGTAATGTGGAGCTCAGTCTCCATGGAGCTGGGGCTAGGGCAGGGGAGGCTGCGCTGATGAATGTTCTGGGGACAGCAGCCAGAGCACAGCAGCGCCCCCTCCCGTCTTCTTGACGCCCTGGCCTGTGAGACTAGCCTGTCTATGCCAGATCCCTCACTGAGTGGCCTCGACCCTGTGCCTGCCTAGGCTCCCAGCCTTACAGCACTGACAGGCCTGGCTGTGAGCCAAGGTGCAGGGAGCCTTGTGGGAGGGCTGGAGTGGGGCACAGACGGGCCCTCAGCGCTGGCCCCCGCCCACTAGGAGGAAGCCTGACACAGGCGAGGGGGACGTGGCAGCCATCAAGATGCAGGGGTTTGTGCACGCGGCTGGGTGGTACACATCCCCTGGACATCTCCCCAAGAGCATCTGCTGAGTCACCGGTGAGAGACAGGTCTGGAAGTGTGGGTGTCAGGAGCACCCAAGGTGGAGTGCCAGGGCAGTGGCCAGTCGGAACCAGCTAATTAACAGATGTGATCCTGTCAGACTACCCCTCCCAGCCTGGTGACTCCTTCAGGTGGGGACAGAACAGGTAAAGTGGGGGGGGCTCTGTGCACTAAAGCCCCAACTGGGACAGGGCACTCCCCGTACCCCCTGCCCTCCTCTCTTCCTGCAGCCCGCCACCCCCACCTCCAGGCACTGCACAGAGCCCCTCTGCTCTTGCTGCTGGCTCTGCTCCTGTCCAGGGCGGTGGCGCCACCTGGTGGTATCCAGGAGCCAGCCAGCCCCCAGTAGCATGCTGGGCTTGGAACAGCCGCAGAATTGCTGCGTCTGTCCTGTGGCCTGTTGAGGGCCTAATGCTGGAGGGCAGTTGGACCAAGAATTGGTGCCCTTTTAAGGAAAGGTCTGCGTGTCCTGCAATCTGGCGGGCAGCTCTTTTACCTACAGCTTCACTTCCTGCACTTAAAGCGTGTGTTGTGCAGTGAGAAAGGAACATAGGCCAGACCCCGCTTCTCACCTGTTTTGGGGTTCTGTTGAGCAGAAACTGGCTGTGCAGAGGCCCCCTGGATGGCAGGTGGGGGCTGTGGGGAGCACGGGGCAGACCTGGGCTGGGGAGAGGTGCTGCTGTGCCCTGAGATGCCCTCAAAAACCCCTCTGCTCTTCCACGGACAGCACAGCAGTGAGCATGCTTGATGGGTCTTTAGCCGTTGCCTGTGTCCCCTGCTGAGCCCTGCAGGTGGCAGGTAGGCCCTGACTGATGTGTCTGGGTGCCCAGGCCTGCACCATGTGTGAGTACATGCATAGGAGCAGTCCGGTGGAAGTACAAAGTAGCGATCCGCTCCAAGGGGTCTGTGCTGGTGTCCCCAGGGGTCGGGCGCACCCCTCTCTAGAGAGGAGCCAGTCAGTGCTCAGCAGAAACACAGAAACAGATGTGGAACAGACAGTTATACGTCTGTGACAGTCCTGGGAAAGTGCTTCCAATCTGCTTTTGAAATAAGATGGAGAAAACGAAAGTACAATGCACCTACCATTTAAGGCAATAAAATATGACATTTAGCAAAAAGTTCATCATCTTCCTTGATTTTCTTTGAAACCATGCTTTGCCCTGGAATGTCTGGAACATAAAACAGCTCAGAGAGACATAGTCAAGACTGGGCCCTTGCCGTCAGGAGGCAGGCAGGGTCACGCCACGTGGCACAAGGCAGGATATTGGTCGAAGACCCCTCTCACCAGCCAGGGTCCAGCATCACTGTCTTGTGCCCATCTCCACTTGAGACTTACAGGTCCTTCTGTACCCAGCCCCGCCACAGCCCGTCTTTCCCCAGGGGCTGGGCCTCTGCGCCTCTATCTGTGGCGTGCTCTCGCCCCACAGGCCCAGCTGATAGCCCAGTCCATTGGGCAGGCCTTCAGTGTGGCCTACCAGGAGTTTCTGAGGGCCAACGGCATCAACCCGGAAGACCTGAGCCAGAAGGAGTACAGCGACATCATCAACACCCAGGAGATGTACAACGACGACCTCATCCACTTCTCAAACTCCGAGAACTGCAAGGAGGTAAGGTGCAGCTGCCGTGGGCCTCGGAAGCCCATCCTGCTGCCTGCCGCTCCCCATGCTGAGCTTGCAGAATGGAGTCGGGCTGCCTCCCCGACGGCCTGTCCCAACAATGCCCCGGGTGTCCTGGCTCAGCTCCTGGGCTTGGAGGGCGCGGGTCACTGGTCGCACACGCCGCTCACTGCCTTTGCATCAGAGGCGGGCTGCCTGTGTTAGCTCCTGTCTCAGAGCTGAGCGCTTGTGTGTGAAATGAGACAGTTCCAACAAAGATGCTGATTATAATCAGTCTTAATGACCTTGACAGCCTGCTTTTTAATGCTGCTGTTATCATCAGCTGGTACTCAGCACCCAGGAGATGTTTGTGAAAAGGGCGTGGGTGGCATCTTTACAATAGGAAACCTGGATCCTCTGGTAGGGCAGTCGTGAAGCTGCCAGTGGCAGAGGCCATGGTAGGTTGTAGGGGCTTCCTTTGGGCATCTTCTAGGACAGTTCTACTAGGACAGAGGAGTGAATGAATATCCTGGATGCGGCCCATACCTTGAACCTGTCTACCTGTCAGTGAGTGAATGAAGGATGCTGAATGCTTCCTAAATGAATGACCCTGGCCGTTTATTTAACAAATAATCCTGTGTGCACTGCAGGCAGTTCTCTGAGGCAGCCGTCCTGAGACAAAGAACAGATGGGGCCTTCCAGATGAGGGCAGAGGTCGAATCTGGCCGGTTATTGGAATCTGAGGATATTTTTTCTCACCTCTGGGTTTGGCTGGTGGGGAGCAGGAGCCAGGACCCTGGAGCCATGCTTGGGGCTGAGGGATTCTATGCTGGGCATGGGAGGAGAGGGCACTACTGCCAGGTTACAAGACCGCTGGTGGGGCCCAGAGGGCTTGGAAGCCGAGCAGGCCAGGTCTTTCCAACCACGACCTCTCCTGGGCGAGACGAACTGGCCGCAGGTCCCAGGGCAGAGTCACCTCATCGCTGCACACTCTGAATCCCCTTGCAGCTACAGCTGGAGAAACACAAGGGGGAAATTCTGGGTGTGGTGGTCGTGGAGTCAGGCTGGGGCTCCATCCTGCCCACTGTGATCCTGGCCAACATGATGAACGGCGGTCCGGCAGCCCGCTCTGGGAAGCTGAGCATCGGGGACCAGATCATGTCCATCAACGGCACCAGCCTGGTGGGGCTGCCTCTGGCCACCTGCCAGGGTGTCATCAAGGTGGGCGCCTCCTCCTCCCAGGGTCCCCCCTGCCCCATGTCACCTGACCTGTGGGGAGACTGAGGCCCAGAGATAGTCAAAACTCAAACCCAAAACTATACCGCGCCTGAAATCCCAAGGCACCCAGGGCGGGTGAGGGGGACGTTTCATCTCTTAGCCCAGCACTAGGACACATCTACCCTGGGCAGGGGCTGCTGGTGTGAGTGTGGGTTGCCCCGTCTGTCCCAGTTTGCTAGAGATTAGCACGGAAAGACCTACCTTTAGGAAGCCCTTGGTCATGGCAGCCTGGGACAGAAGTCACCCGACACAGCTCAGTGCTAGGAGGATGACAGCCTCAGGGAAGGAAGGACATTCTGGCCCACTGTGAGCTCGAAGCTTGGGGAAGTACTGCACTTTCTGTCCCTGATCTGGCAGACCCCTCTGAGTGGGCGGGTCAGGATGTCCCTCCATCCCTGTGGCTGGTCCCTGGCACACTGTGATTGTGGCACTGGAGGAGCCCCGCCCCCTCCCTTTCATCCCAGAGGTGAGGGGCATTTCCAGGGCCAGAACATCCCAGGAACAGGCTCTTGGGTCAGACCCGGAAACCTTCAGCTGCATGGGGGATAGCATAGAAAGGCCCTGGCTGGCTTTTGGCATTGCAGCTTCCCAGCTCTGTGTGCTACCAGGTTAGCCTGACTCCAGGCAAGCTGAAGCTGCACCCACAGCAAGGATCTGGCCCCTTCCCCTGCCCCTGGGAACCCCTTGGCCCCAGAACTGCAGCCTGGGGCACTCACGACAGCCATGCCGTCACTGGGCCCTGAGGTGACCCTTGGCTTCAGCCTTGATGCAGCCCCAGAGCCTCCGGCAGGATCAGCACTCCATCTCCCTGAGTCTGTGACTCTTGCCTGCGAATCCATCCAGGGAGGGCATGTGGCTTTGACAAAGGTATGCCCACAGCCTTTTCAAAGAGGAAGTTCTGCTACCTGCACCATGGTGACAGCCCCTGCTGTGACCCTGTGGCTCAGAACCTAGCTTCTGGCTCCCAAGTGGCTCGTTTCTACCCAGATCCTAAAGTGCATCTATGCACAGTGAGGAACAGAGTGCCCTGCACCCCAGCGCCAGCTGCTTTCACAAGGCCAGGGTGGTGCTGCTTGGATGTGGGTCCCGGTGGTGACTCCTGTCCTGTGTCACGCAGGGCCTGAAGAACCAGACGCAGGTGAAGCTCAACATTGTCAGCTGTCCACCTGTCACCACAGTCCTCATCAAGCGACCTGACCTCAAGTACCAGCTGGGCTTCAGTGTGCAGAATGGAATCGTGAGTCTATCTTCTGCACCTTAGGCTGCCTCTCTGGTCCCTGGAGGGGAGCAGGGCCGTGGTCACCCCTGTCAGGTGAGGTGGGCTATGCCAGCAGCCAGGTCACCCTGTCAGGAGCTTTCAGGGCCCTGAGGACAGGTCCTGGTGCTGGCCAGGTAGAAAAGGAGGTCCAGGTGTGGCCACGAAAGGGGCCCCTCCAGTCCTCTGAGGGTCCCATGTCCTGGTGAGGGCTGCCTTTGGCAAATACCTGCTTTGGAAGGGAGGAAAGCAGACTTAGCTGTTGTGGTGGCTCGGATGTACACACCCAGGGCCGGCATCAGACTGACTGTGCTCAGCAAATGCTGGTCACTCATTCATTCATTCACCTGTTCAGCCATTAGTGTAATACTTGTCCTGTGCCAGGCACTGGGCCAGACGCCAAGGAGCAGGAGGGCTGCTCGGGGGAGGTGGAACTGGGCTCCAGCACGTGTCGGTCTAGCCAGAAACCTGTGAGTTTCTCAGGCCCAGGTTGTCCCATCTTCAGTTTGACCTGAGTTTGGCTGGAGTGACTTCCCTTCCTTGGCGTTTCCTCCAGCAAAGGTCTCAGAGGACAGAGTGGGGCCACTGAATAAGCACAGAAGGGGTCAGTTATGCCTACATGGTCAAACCCGCCCTGAGTACTAAGGAGCTGAGGAAGCTGCAGGGTCCAGGGGAGAGGGGAGGGTGTATGTGCTACCAACAGTATAGAGGAAAGGCCCTGGGAGAACATTCTGGAATGTTCTGGAGAGACAGCTTGGGAGAGATTCTCCAGTATTATCCAAAAGCTAGCTGCAGGGTGCACAGAGCCTGGGCAGAGCTGTAGCACAGTAAGGCTGTGCCGCACGGGGTGGAGGAGGGGGGAGATGGGGAAGGGGAGCTGTGCTCTGTGCCCTGTGGGGCCACATGAAGAAAGCCGGCGGGAAAGGCAGGTGATCTCGTGTCGTGCCCTGGTGTAGGGCGCAGGTTGGGGGGGGCGCAGCCAAGGGAGAGGGCAGGGTGACAGGTGACAGCCATCTCTCTTGAGGAGGAGCTGGAGGGGCCTGCGTCCGCCTTCTCACAATGGTGGGGGTCTGTGTGCGTGAGAGGCCAGGAGGCTGTGGGCAGCAGACTTGCAGAAGTTTCGAGTGTGTAGTTAGGGTAGCCACAGACCTAGGTTGTGCGGGACCTGGCGCTGGCGGGGAATCACGCACAACCCTGAGGATGAAATTGCAGGCCCACTCCTCTGCACGCACAGGTACGAGGAGAGGGGTCCTCGGGCACCACCAGCTTCCCACACTGGTCAAGGTCTGAGTTCCAGGGTGAGGCCTGACCACCCAGCTGGGCTTGGCTGTGACCCTTGGAGTGTCAAGGGGCGCCCCTGTAGATGAGGAGAGTATGTGGTCCGCCCCTGCCAGCTAACAAGCTGTTGTTGCACGCTCTTCCCTAAGCTTTCCATTTGTGAAGTGGGGCCCCACTTCCTCTAGGTCCTGTGCTCAGGGCTGTGGGGACAAAGCTGGGACCCGAAAGATGGCGCATGTGTTGGCTCTGGGGGGCTTTTCCTGGGTACATTGCAGCTCACCCTGAGTGCCAGCAGGGATTTCAGCTGAAGCAAACTAATCAGCATGGTTTTGTGCTCGCTGTGATCCATCTCTCCAGTGAGCTAGAACACGGGATCTGCGAGTGCCCAAATCAGCCACACATCTCTGCTTGGCTCAGAGGCCTGGCAGTGACTCCAGGGTGTCCCGGTCACTGAGTGCTGACCCTGTCCTCTGCTCTGTCCTTGGATGTCCAAGCTCAGCACTCTGGGTGCTCAGAGACACAATCTGTCACAGCAGCCACCACCTTTGTGGGCAGCCGCTGCTGCTGCCCCCCACAGGCCAGGGCCTGTCCCTTGCCAGGTCTGATGCCACCCTGGGCTCCACCACTTAGCTGGGACCTCAAGAGAAGAGGGAGTTTAGAGAAACATGCAAGAGACTTGGGGATGGGCAGTCCAAGGTCCTCACCCCCCCCCCAGCATGGTCAGGATGGGACCAAGGGTCGCCAGGGCTGTGGCCTCAGTGTCCACCCCTCCCAGCCCCATTAGAAGTGCCTGGCCTTGCACTGTGTACTCCTGGTATCCCCTAGTCCTACAGCAATTCAAGTCACAGCTCCCTCGGGTCCTGGCCAGATCCCTGGCCCAAATGCTTCCTCCCATCTGGCCTGGGAGAGCCACAGGGTTACAGGTGTTCTGGGAGCAGCTGGCAGTGAGCAGGGAGTCCTGCCCGTCAGCCCCACAGAGCTGACCGTGCGTGGCCTTGGACGGGTGGTGGGGACACCAGCTTGGAAGTGGCATTTGTTGGCTCCTGCACAGAGCCCCTGGGGTTCTTGCTGATGGCTGTGAGATATTTCTGGCGGCCGGTGGTAGGGATTAACGCAAAGGTGAGCAGTCAGATCAGCTGTGCCCAGCGCTAGGCCAGGTTGCGTCTGGGTGTGGTGTGTGAGGGTTGGCCAAGAGGGCATCTGCGCAGGGTCTGTGTGTGCATACGGGTGTTCAGGGTGAGTGCACCTGTACCTCCTTGGCTCCCTGGGTGCTGGCTTTGTCCTATAGCAGCCTGTCCCTCCTGCAGAGTGCATCCCTGATGTGGCTGAGCTGAGGAATCTGCCTCTCCCCACCCCCATGTTTCTTTTACTGTCAACTTTCCCAGAACATCTACTTCGCATGTTTGTATTTTCGTAATTGTGGTAAAATACACACAATACAACATTTGCCATCTTGCCAATTTTGAGCGTACAGTGGAGATGTACTGAATGTAGCCAGTTTCCGGAACTCCTTCCATCTTGCAGAACTGAGCCTCTGTCCCCATTAAACAGCAAGAGAACCCCATTCCCTGTCCTCAGCCCCTGGTAGCCCCCATGCTGCTTCTTTCAGTGAATTTGGCTAACTCTAGGTGCCTCATATTGGTGGAGCATGGTGGTGCACGCCTGTAATCCCAGCACTGAGGAGGCTGAGGCGGGAGGATGCCTATGAGTTCAAGGCCACCCTGGGTTACGTAGCGAGCTCTAGTCCAGCCTGAACTGCATAGTGAGACCCTGTCTCAAAAAGACAAAAATAAATAAATAAATAAATGCAGGTGGACTCAAATAGCATCTTTTACAACTGGCTTGTTCTACTCAGTGCAGTGTTCTCAAAGTTCATCCACCTTGTAGCTTATGTCACAATTTCCTTTCTTCCTTTTAGACTGGATAATAGTCCATTGCATGGATGCTAGAACTATCCATCCTTCCATCCACCCATCCCGCCCTCCACCCACCCACCCCTCCATCCAGCCCTCCATCCAGCCCTCCCTGCGTGCATCCATCCCTCATCCCTCTCTCCCTTCCCACCTCTCCCCTCCCTCCCTTCCTCCCTCCATCCGTCCCTCCCTCCATGCACAGTATTGTATTGCACAGGCATCTGTTTCTGTCCTGTCACAGGTGATCGCAGTCCCTCTACTCAGTCTCTTTGGAGTCAGTTTCAAGATCCAGGAAATAGCCCACTGCACACCTAGAAGCTCTGCCTATGGTCATGCACACCCCTGTGGCAGCTGGTGTCTGGGAGGGTGGTTCAGTTCAGGAGTGGCATTAACTGTCACAGATGAGGACCTAGGGACACAAGGACATGCCCCCTTCCTCTTTGCATGGTGTTAGGGTAACAGTGGTGGGCACACATATTTTGTTTCTAGTGCCTGGGATTTCAGTTCTCAAGTGTCACAAGTGGATATAAGCTCACTGGTTACATTTGGTCCTGGCCAGCCAGCAGATCTCTCTTCCTGTGGAGCCTGCAGGACCACAGTGCCCACACGCTGCTTCGGACCTTAAAATGAGTCCCCAGGGTCTCCTGCAGAATTACACCCACGTTTTGCATAAGCGCGTTTTCCATTTTCAGCTTCGTTACATCTAAAGTGCAACGCATTAGTTTGCAAACAGGCCTAGGATAACCTAATTAATGCTATTTGCAAATGGATCCCTCCTCTCTCTTCTCACAGTATCTCCCAAGAAATCAGCAAGTCTCCCGCTTGGAGACTGCAGGCCTCCTTCCTAAAAGTGCCAGCTGTGAAGTGAAAAAGTGCCACAGCCCTGGTCCCTGCAGGGCATGCCTTGCTTTGGAAGGCTGCCACCTTGTGCGCATGTGTGCCCCACCCCAGCACCTCCTGCTCCCCTCTCCTCCTCCAAGATGCCCATCAGCTCAAGCACCAGGAGGGTCCCTCATCCAGCCCAGGTGCCTGGGCTCCGGGATGGTAGCCAGACCCTGCCTCAGGGGCTGAGATGCCGGATGGCTTTGGGTTCCGACTCGTCTGTACCTGTGTTCCACTCAGGATAGAATGTCTCCTTCCAGAGATGCAGGGGTCCTGAAGGCTGGGAGGTGTGGGCAGCAAGTAGCACTCCAGGATGCCCCCCCACATGGCCACTTTGGAGAGGCCAGTGGTGTTTGTGACCAGGTGAAACTCACAGAATAAATGGCAGATGAGAGTCCTACGGGAGCTTCCAGGCACGCCTGTGGGCAGCCGTAAAGATGTGCCGTGCCAGGTACTGAGGGAGGGTTCAGAGACAGGAGCACAAGCTGACCCAGGACGTTTTAGGGTGCTAACCAGAATCATTTTGCTCAGCCCTGGGCCTTCGTTCTCTGGCTTTCGAATGTGAGGATGCATAACAAGTCAGAACATCACTGAGGTGACAGTGGACCGCCGTGTCATCACACTGAGGCAATCCCAAGGACAAAAGCCCAAGGCTTTTAGGTGCCTTCCTGTGACAGGGATCTGGGGACAGCTCGCCAGGCTACTGGCTGTGTCCCTAGCACGGCTCCTGGGCTGCGCCTTCTGCATCCTCAGATACAGCTGGTGGGGCGTGGCCCCAGGCAGTGCTGCCGAGAGAGTGCCGAGGGTGCGGTGGGCGCTGTCCCTGTGCCACCTGGGGGGGCAGAAGGGGCTCTAGGAGCTCATTCTTGGGGCTGAGCTGTCTGAGGCTAGGCAGGGCAGAGAGGACAGAGGCCTCTGCGTGTGAGCGTGGCTGCTCTCAGCCTGCCTCTGCCCCAAGGAGGCGGCAGCCTGTCCCTCGGACTCTGCCTGGCTTGGCCAGTGAGTCTGTAGCCCAGGCCCTTGGAAGCAACTGGCAGTGGAGGCGGTGGCAGCACCCTGAGCAACAGCAAGAGCCCAGGATTTTTTCTATTTCCCACTGTGGAAAGGCGCCCCCATTTCTGCGCCTCTCAGGGGTTCTGCAGGGCTCAGGGATGCTTTCTGGGGTCTCCGAGGGCCTCCATCTCCTCTCTGTGAGCACACAGGCCTCCCTTCAGGTTGCTCTTCCCACCCTGGGGCCTCAGTAGATGTTCACCTTTCTCCAATGCCTTGTTTTGAAGTGAATTTTGCAAGTCAGTGGAGACAGATGTACAGGCTTCACGGCCACTTTCCCAGCCTGGCTCTATGTGTCGGTTCATGAGTTTGTCGCCGTGCTCCTCCTTAGGAGCTAGGATCCGGGACGGTCTGCCCTGGAAGGAGGACTCTGGTGTGGCATGGCTGGTGGGGAACCGTCCAGACTGTGTGCCCTCTGGGACATCACTAGCCACCCACACTGCCCACCCCAGGAACCACAGCTCCTGGATGGCTGGGGGAGAGGGAGCACAGATTCCACCTTGGGCGATCCAAGCACCAGGATGTTACCCCCAACACACTATGGCCTTGGGTATTTTAAAGCAACATGTAATCGTAAACGTCTCTGTGCATAAACGCAGGAATTGCATGTGGCAGGATTTGCCCTCTTGGGCTTTTCCTCTGCATGTCATTTCTCTGCTCCTGTCCTTGGGGAGCGCGCAGGGGTGTGACAGGAACGTGCTGACCTGGCTGTGTCTGCTCAGATCTGCAGCCTCATGAGAGGGGGCATTGCCGAGCGAGGAGGTGTCCGTGTTGGCCATCGCATCATCGAGATCAACGGGCAGAGCGTGGTGGCCACGGCTCACGAGAAGATCGTTCAGGCTCTGTCCAACTCTGTCGGGGAGGTAAGACTGCTTGTCTCCCCTCCGTGCCTTTCCTGTTCTTGGAGCCAGAACCCCACACTTCCTCCATGACCAATACCTAACCTGCTCTGGTAGCAGATGTGCTTGGGGAAGCACGGGGCCCCCTCTGGGAAATCCACCCTTCTTAGGATGCCCCGCCCCTCCCGGTCCTTAGCCCCACTCTGTTTACTGGATCACGTCTTCCTGACCTGGACCTCTGCAAGCCAGCTCTTCTCTGGGGAGCCCCTGGGCATCGGCTCAGCTGACCAGCTTGTGACAAGGATGAACAGTGGCAGGCAGTGTGTGGCTGCTCCCTGGGCTGTGTTGAGCTGTGGAAGTGGATGTCTCTTTGCAGATGGGGCAGAGGCTGCCGGGCAAGCTCCTCTGCACTGTTCCCAGTGCTGGGTCTTGCACACTGAAGGCCCACCGTCTGCAAGCCTAACCCCGCAGCGCACGGGCTTTGCTGCTCACGTTGGGTTGTGCCCTCCCTGCTGCCTGCCTGCCCAGAGCGAGGCTTTGGCCACTGTAACTTTTCCCCTCCTCTAGTTTCCCTGACGGGAGGAGGGTGTTGAGGGTGCACAGTTGTCCTCAAGGACCGATGAATAGTGACAGGGTGAGGAGAAGAGGCCAGTGTGCCCAGTGCCACAACCCACTGGAAGGAGGCTCCCCACGTGGGAGTTGGGTATGTGTGTATGTGTGTGTGTGTGTAAGAGTGGTGAGTTAGGTGAGGGGAGGTGTGGAGCAGCGTATGCGGGTGTGAGCAGGATGTGGGGTGTGTGAATGTGTGAGCCTGTGTCAGTGCGTGAAAGTGTATGTGTGAATGTGTGTTGGTGTGGGAATGACAGTGTGAAAGTGTGTGTATGCATGTATATGACCAGTGTGTGTGTGTACACAAGAGTGGGTGTGACTGTAGGTGCGTATGTGGATAGGACTATGGATGTGAGTGTGGGAATATGTGGATATGTGTCAGTGTGTTTGTGTGAGGTTCTGTGTGAGTGGCAGGTGTGCAGCGCTCTCCCTGGTGGCCCTGTGGGGAACAGGCCCGAGCCTCCATCTTTCCTGTCCTTGAGGTGGGGGTGGGCGCTACTTCCTGAGGAGCAGCCCAGTCACATCACAACACTGGCAGTTTGTAAAAGCTGCCCAAGATCGGGGAGAAGGCCCATTGTCCTCCAGGATTGGTGGCGGCAGTGGCTGACTCTCAGAAGAAGAGTGCAGGGCGGTGCCATTAGCTGCTGCTTACAAATGGCTTCCAAGAAAGGGAAATCCAATTTTCCTGAGTAGATGCTTTGAAATGGCTGCCCCCATGGGAGCGATCAGCCTCACACCTACAGAGAAATCAATGCAGTGGGAAGTTGGGCTGGGAACCCAGGAAACGATTCTAACTCTTCAGACCTGAGGTGAATTGATATTCAAGGAGTCAGGCTGGCAGGCCATGAGGGTGTTAGAATCCTGTCTGCTGGCGGGGCTTGGAGATTAGTGTCTGCCTGAATTTTCCATCAGGCCTGAGCACATTTAGAAAATTAGTCACTGATAAACAAGTCCTGAAGTTGAGATGAGCCTTGGGGATGGGCTTCAGATGGAGGAATGACTGAGAATGAAATCTCTTGATGGAAAAAGCTGTCGCAGGAGATGGAGGGCAAAAGTCTGAATGGATGGAACAAATCCTGAGGGGGCAGAAGTACCCTGCAGTGTTGAGCTGTCTGGGTTGGTCACATTGGGACCAAGGCCTCCTTGTCTGAGGAAGAACAGTCCTAGGGGTCAATTGGGCATTGGAAGCTGGGACAGGCTAGGGAGAGCCAGCCAGATCTCTCAGCCCCAGGGCCTGAACGCAGCACAGTCCTTGTGGACAGTGCCGCAGTAGCAACCTGAGAGGAGAGAAAGGCAGCGGCAGTACCCACTTCTGTGTGTGTCCGTGGCTTCCACCCTGGGTGTGCCTCGCTCCTAGGACTCCCAGAGGGACTGTGGGACTGGTCTCTCTGGGGCACAGTCTTATGCCTTGCTTGCTGTAGACCCAGCCCATTTGGGGTGAGGGAGGTAGGGCAGCCTGCTGGGGGCATGTGCTCAGTGGTCTCCCAGGAAGGGGGTCTCTAGGCTCCCTGGCCCTCTGAGAGCCAGTTACCAGCCCCAGAGTACTCATCTTAGCCAGCTTGTTTCATGGGAAGGGGTGTGGAGGACACAGTGCACACCTCAAGGGTTCTGGAGGATGCCCCCAGGCTGCCCCTTGGCTGAGTGGGAAAACTGTAGTCACCAGTGAGTCTTAGTTTTTACCCCCACTCCCCCACCCCCTCTATGTCAATTTGAGCTGAAAGGAAAATTAGCACTTGGTGGTACATAAGACCCTTTAAAGAGAAGGTGGGGGATCTGGGTCTGTCTGCCACCACCCATTCTTCTTTCTGTCTGCAAGACTGGCGTTCTGAACAAACAGCTCTCACGGGTTTGGGCATCTGTTGCTGGTTTCCTTGATGGCACCGAGGGGAAGGAGGGAAGAGGGTAGTAGGCACTGACAGGCCACCAGGGGGCAGCTCAGCTTCCTGTCTCTGTTGACAGATTCACATGAAGACCATGCCTGCCGCCATGTTCAGGCTCCTCACGGGCCAGGAGACCCCACTGTACATCTAGGCCCACCCAGCCTCTGCCATGGAGCCGGGGACGCCAGGCAGGCCTGCCCGCCCAGAGCTGGAGCCAGGACAAAGCTTGGAGCCCTGACCCCACAGCCTAGCCAAGGACACTGGCTCCCCCAAAGGGTGTGCCCTCGCCACCCAAGCTGGGCTCTTTTTGTTTGTTCTTTGTTGGGGAGGGTTGTCGAAAAGGGGTATGTCTTTATCAACAGAGAGTCGCAGGAACAAACCTTTGTAAAACGTGCAAGTATTTTGCCACCTTTGGAACTGTTCTCATTGCAGCTGACAAAGGGTGTTCATGGGTCCCTCTGTGTGGTGTAGAGTGTCACTCCTCACTGCAGCTGTAGAGCGCAAATGTGGGTGCCACCTGTGTGGCCATGAAGGGAGAGCTGAGGGATACAGCTTCTGGACAGTGGCAAGGAGCTCCTACCCCTTGGCTGGGACACCTGGGATTCTTCAGGGTCCCGAATGGACCTACACAGCCAACTCTGCCGCTGTTTCCCTGGGAGCGTGGGCGTGTCCAGCTCCCAGGATATGACTTACCTTGAAAGTGTGGGATCATGTGACAGATTGTATTTTCCTAGAAAGGAGATGTTCCTGAGTTAAATAAAGGTTCATGGCCACAACCTCAAAACTCCATATTTATTTAGAGGATATTACCATTTGGACTTTTATTTTGGCAAGCTGTTCTTCAGATCTTTGGGGTTTTCCAATGACCTGTGACCAACACCTGCTTCTCCAGTCCCCACCTGTTCTCTGCACCACCTGAGTTTCTGTGAAGTTTCCTAGGAACCTGCCCTCCCCACCACTGCTCCACCACAGGGCCCCCACTGGGTGGGACGTGCTGTTTATGCTGCCAGGACACAGACAGTGGCATGGGCTTCTCTTCTTCTTTATAGCCTGTACACATGTCACACACACACACACACACACACACACACACACACACATCAGAAAACTTGACCTCTGCCCTTCCTGAGGCCACCAGCCATAAGTGCAAATTCCTTGGCAATCTAGGTACCCCTGCGGTGAACAGTATTAGTATGTGTGTAGATCACAGGACACATCCTCTGGTTCAGTTCCTCAGAGATCAATGTTAACTGATGTCATTTTGTCTGGAAGTCTCTTTTTTTGGCCCAGGCCTTGAAGAATACACTGTGACTTAAGAAGCCTTACCACGCAGTAACTAAAGCTTTAGGATCACTGTACTCGAGGAGTAAGCTGTGTGTTGCATGCTGCTGACCTTAGGAAGACTTCGCACATATCACTAATAAACCTGAAGTCATGAAGAAACAGTGTCCTTGCTGTGGTTCATCTGTTAACCAAGTGTGTGTGCCCAACCGGCCTCTGACCCCCACACTCCAGGCATGGCTCTGTCCCTGTGGGGATAGCTGCCCTTCCCTGTTCTGGGGCTCTGGGAGCTTGCACACATGAGATCAGAAGGTGGACGTGAGGTTGCTGGGTATAGCAGGTGGTGGTATCAGCAGTGGGGACAATCACCACACCAGCTCTGAGTTCTTATGCCTCTGCCCCCTGACTGCAGGATATTGGTTAATTAATAAAAGAGAGGTGGAAACTTGGGTCCCTCCAGATTTAAATTTAAGTTAGCTCCGGGAGAGATACGTGGGGTGAGTGAGTGTGTGTGTGTGTGTGTATGTGTGTAGCAGAAAGCTGGACCACCCTCAACACTCTACTCATCATACCTGTGGGTCCTCTGCAGCCTGTCTGGAGTAATATCAGGACTCACCTTGCCTGTCACATTCATTTCTCCACGATATGGTCCTCATGGCATGGTCCTGGTGTCACCTCGAGTAGGGAGGCCATGAGATAAACCTGGGCTTTAGTCCTATGGTCAGAGAGGAAGGTTCTAGGCTCTGTTAGCTTGAGGGCCTTGACAAGAAGGACCCCCCCCCTCTTCAGCCCAATCACAGCTGTGCCTATTTCACCAACCTGAGCTACTTAGCAGGTGCCTCCATGGCCCAGGGTTCTGGGGGAACTGCAAAGCACACCGACTTGTTCCTGCATGGCTGCCTAAAGGATTGAACCAAGTGGAACCTTGGCCATCAGCAAATTGTAAGAGAGTCTCACGCAATGAACTCCTGCTCTAGGACTTCTTCCAGAAAGGATTTGTGGGAAAGTCCAAGAAAGGTGCTTGGTAAGAAGCTCCATTAGGAAGGGCAGCCAGAACTGCCCCTACACACCTTCTGCTCAAGACTTCAAAGCAAAATTAAATTCTTCATTTGGCTGAGAAACATACAAATGCTAGGCAGCATGGCCCTTACTCTTGGGAATGAAAAGAACCATCTCCTGGGCAAGGACAGCAGACCAGAGGGGCCTCGGCCTAGGAGGACAAGGGGAGTGGTATTCTTGTGTGCCCAGGTGAGGCCACAGGCATAGGCTCCAGGAAGGAGGTTCCTGGCTAGCAGGTGACATGGGGGCACAACTCCACCAAGAAACACAAACAGCTCCACTTGGAGCCACAGAAGGCCAGGAGGGCATCCAGGAGGGGGTCTGCAGGTCAGCATGGGCAGGACTCGAGCCTCAGATCCCCACCGTCCCTGGAATGGAGCTGCTCCGGGGAGCACAGCTGGGCAGCTGCGGGAGCCCCCCACTGAGCAGCCACAGACATGGAGGCCAACCTGAGCCCCTTAGAATCTGACTACTGGCCAGCAGTGCTCACAGCCCTCAGCCTCTCTCTGTCCCAATTAGACCTCAGAGACACAGAGACCAGAAATACTTTTTATTAAAACACCAATCATTATTAAAACACCTTGAGGTACATTAAATAAATACAACCTTTCCAGTTGTACAAACAGGTCTCTGGTGGCTTGAAAACAATTTCCTACACATTCTGCCTCCGCAGCCTCTGTGAGTTGAGAGGGGAAGAAAAAGAACATTGGAAATAAGCTCTCACGGTTTGTTACAAGCACTTCACTGTATTGTCTCCAGCCAGAGGAGACCTTAAGTCCTTTGAACGATGACCCCATTTGCTTGGGAGTTGGGCCCCAGAGCTCAACCACCTCGGCACCCTTGCACCACCCCTGCCCTGCTGGCCTGAGTCAAAGAGGATCGTCCTAGCAGGTACCAGCTCCTTCGTGTCTCTCCCCGGGACCAGGCCAAGCTGAAGGGAAGGAGTGCCTCAAAGAGTGCCTCAAAGACAGGGTCAGAGCCTTTCACCCACCAAAACAGGCTTCCAGAAGGGAAGGACGCAGGCATGCTGGGAAGTCCCTTTCCCATGACTGGGAGTCCAGTGCTGCTTGGGGTCTGGGGGCCACAAGTCAAGAGTCGGCAATGAGAAGTGAAAGGCCAAGCTGTGAGTATCAAGGTGACTTTCACTGGCACCTGTGTCCCCTGGGGACATTTCCTGGATGTCTGGAGCTTGTTGTAGTGCCCACATGGGTCCCCGAGGTCCTGGAAGGTGGACCAAGGAGGGAGGTGAACCCATAACTCCTGACAGCCTTGTTTCTTTCTAGGAAGCGGAAGGTTCCAGCCCAGTGGTATAGAACCGGGCAATCTCTTTAACTGTAAGACAGTTCTGGGAGCAGACCCACACCTGAGTGTGAGCAGAGCAGGTGCATGGACAGGGCTTTCGTGAGACGTGGGTACTGAGGCTTCCGGCCTCAGCATCAGCAAGGAAGGGAGACACAGCCTGACCCAAGAGCCCCAGGTGGCAGATGGCAAGGCCTTGGAGGACATACACCACCAGGCTGGCCTGTGCACTAGCCATTCCTCCTTTCTGAACTGATGGAGTAGAGCGGAAGTAGTGGGGTGGCACTGGCCTCTGCTTGGATTGTAGCCAGGTCTGAGATTTGTGGGTTTAGCTCAGCCAATGGCTTACCTCTGGGACACTGCTACCGGGGCACCCCAAGCAAGCACCCCCTCCCCACCGAGGCTGGCTGTGGTCCAGCCCAGCTCAGAGGGAAATGATGTGAATGCTCTGATTCCAAGGCCCGGGCACCAGGATGTAAATCTTCACTGTCTGTGGGCTCAGGGGAGGCCATTCTGAAAAAAACCATCAGCTTTACAAGCAAAAGGACTTGCTTTGGGGGCTTCAAAAGCTATCACTTGAGAAAAATTAGAGAATAGATTTCTCAGTCCATAGCCTGAATAAAGTGCTCATAAATGCATCTCTAGTATATCTCTCGTGGAAAAGGTAAGATTGCCATCAAAAAGTCTGATTTACATTTTTTCAGCTCCAACTTCAGGGAGACAATAACCAATGGTAACAGGAGAGCAGCCAAGGCATCAGCAATGGAACATGACTGCGGAATTCCTATGCCGCATTTGGGTTGAAAGCCACCGCCTTCTCAGCTTCCACAGACATGACCCCCGTGTTGGCTGCAAAGGAAATGGCTGAGGGGTGGGGCTGGGGGATAAACAATGAGGGGAGGGACTCAGGGCCAGGCACAGGCCATGCATAATACAGGAAAGAGCTGCATGAGTCCCCAGCTGACCACTGAGCAACGGTGGGCACTGTCTGGTCCAACCCCAGGGCCTGTTATGTCAGGTCACAGACTGGGTTGCTTTGTCCAAGGTAGGGGACACTGGCCACAGTTCAAGGGCTCAACAGTCGATGCACCAAAGGCTGCTGTTTGGCGTGGTCCAGATACAAGTGTTTCCATCATGGCAGGACCTTCTCGGTGTTAGGAAGTGGCCAGAAAAATGAGACCGAGGGAGGCCGAGAAAGTCAAAGGCACCCAAGCTGGGCCCAAGCTGGGCTCACTTGCTTCTGTGGAACCAAGGCAGTAGCTGTTCTTGTGGGAATAAAGGACCCAGAATCCATACCCTCCAATGTCAGTGTGCCTGCTGCCACCTGGCTGAGGGAGGGACAGCTGCCTGCTTTAGCAGGAGGAACACAGTCTCAAAGAAATAGGCCCTTTCCCTTGGAATTTGATCTAGGTCAATCAGGTAAGGTCGGATACCAAGGAGAAACCTCTACAGGGGCGCTGGACAGGTGCTTATTGTTACGAGGCAAATAACAGCTGAAAGTGTCTGCTCTTGTCAGATGGAGGAAGATAGGAGAGGGGACCCTGGGGAGAAGGAAGTGTGAGAGGTCCACAGATGGGGGCCTTGCTGGAGAGGCCTGGGAGACAGGAGGTGAGGTGTTCCTCAGAGTCCCTGTGACGCCTGCCTTCATCTCAGGAGAAGCTGGGCCACAGGGGCACCCCACTGTACACCTGTTTGACAACAACCCTGTGGCCCTAGGGCTAAAGAGCTGGGCCTGGGCTGCCTCTGTGCTAAAATTATCTATTTCCTTTTAAAGGAAGTAACAGGTCCGAACATGATAAAGTTTTCATTATAGAGTGATATAAACCACATGGGAAAATGGCCCCATTACTTGATGTTGTCCTCTATCTACTGAACATTGAACTAAATTGAAGACGAAGGTGAACCCTCCTTGCATGGCCCTGACTTGGAAGATACGTAATGTCTTTATGTCACACGAGTGTCACCTGTTGCTGCATTGGTGTTCAGGTCATGCTGGTCAGTTCAGGATGCCT
Source organism: Dinomys branickii (assembly GCA_004027595.1). Classification (NCBI taxonomy): domain Eukaryota; kingdom Metazoa; phylum Chordata; class Mammalia; order Rodentia; family Dinomyidae; genus Dinomys; species Dinomys branickii. Next base: position 64,499 of record PVLD010003110.1, read on the forward strand.
GAGGGAATCAAAGTTCTCTAAGGATGCCAGAGAATCATCTTTCTGGATTACTGGAGTTGGTAGCAGATGTAATCCCCAAGAAGACAACTGATTGGATCCACCTTAAGAGGAAGGACCAAGAGTTCTGCTCCTGAGCCATCCCAGGATCCTCCTGGGTGTTTCCCACTTGTCCTCTTCTATGCCAGGCTGCAGGCCCCTCCCCATCACACACAGTGGCTTCTGGTAAGAACCGTCCATGCAAGATGCCAGGCCTGTCAGCGTCCATGTTCACACCTCTGGCTGCTTCACAGCTGGTCCACAACGCCAGCACTGAAGCCTGCCTCCTCCACCGGGCGGTCCTCAGAGGTGACCACTGAGTGGATGGTGCCCACCACGTGCCGCACCTCAGGAGGGAGGGCACAGTGCGAGTGTTCCAAAAATTTGGCCACCAAAACCCTGGTGTCTGCGTAGGTCTTGCTGTCCGCTAACGAACGGGGCCGCTCTTTGGAGACCGCCTGTAAGGCCTCTGGCTTTGTCTCTTGGTTGATTTTCCAGGTTTCAGGGTCCCCGTGGGGTGGGAGCTGGTGCTGACAGGCAGCCATGGTAGAGCGAGATGCAGACCCTGGAAATCAAGGGGAGAGACGCAGTTTTAAAACAACAGAAACAAAACCAAACCCAAGGCAGCTGTGAAGCTCTCTAGGAAGCAAACCAAAGCACGTGGAGGACGGGCTTTCTGCTAGGCTTCCCGTGTTTCTGAACGGGCACCTGGGGAGGGCCCTGTTTCCTGTGTCACGTCTCAGCCCAGAATTCAGAATTCAGCCCATCTCAGCCCAGAATTCTGGTTTTAGCCTCGAGGGGGTGCAGCCTCTGGGAGCAGGAGGAGTGAGGCTGGACATGGGGTTGGGTGCCAGGCAGGCTGGAGTAAAGGGGAGGCCCAGGGCTGGGCCCTGCCTTCTTTGCCTCCTGCTAGAATTTCTGAGCTAGAATCCTTCTCCACCTTTACCAGAGCCATGACCTTTGTCCCTCCAGGCGTGTTTGCTGGTTGGGGTAGAATCGGGATCTGCCTTAAGACTAGAAGTTCCTCCACCATTCCAGCTATGGACAGCAGCCACCAGCCAGGGTCCTGTCCCCGATGCACAGGCCAGGGGCTGGGGACATGGCTCTGCCTCATCCAGAGAACAAGTCACTGGTCAGATGACACCTTGGAGGTGGCCAGCTCCAGGCAGACTCACCAAGGAGTGCACCAGGGCCCAGCGTGCCCCAACCCTGTTTTAAGTTACACAAAGCAGACACATTCTAGGTGGTCTGTTCTGGACTCTTGCAGGGCAGTGAGCAAGTCCAGAATTAAATATGCAAAAGTGTCAAAAACTCCCATGTTGGGCCAGTCAACCCCCTAATAAAATCTCATTAGCACAGTGAAATAAGTAACCTTATACATGGTGAGTGCATTCTGGCCTCGGAGAGAGCCGCACAGAGAGAAAGCCTGGAGTGACAGTGGGAGCTGGCTTTAGAGGCGGTGCCCCTGGAGCTCAGGCTGTCGTGGTGCCCACGTGGGTCTCCGAGGTCCTGGAAGGTGGACCAAGGAGGGAGGTGAACCCATCCCTCCTGACAGCCTTGTTTCTTTCTAGGAAACGGAAGGTTCCAGCCCTGTGGTATAAAACTGGGCAATCTCTTTAACTGTAAGACAGTTCTGGGAGCAGACCCACAGCTGAGTGTGAGCAGGGCAAGGTGCATGGACAGGGCTTTCGTGAGAAACGTCGTATCTCCACTTCACAGCAGGGGGACGTCAAAGCCTCACCTGTGCCCAGAGCAGCCCGAGACAGTTTTGTTTCAAGGTCTTGACTGCACAAAGTAGGGTGTGAGGAGGCATTACCTGAACCAGAAGAGACTTCAGTTAGCACACAAAAGAGGGACAGGAATTACCATAAAACTATCCCCACCTGCCTGTGACCAAGATACACGTTTTAGAGGCCAGACAAGCAGAGGTGAACTTGCCTGTAGATAAAAGGGAAGGGGCCTACAGCAGGCCAGGCCTGCCATGGCTCAGGCAGTGTCTAGGTCCTGTCCCGGCGGCTATGGCAGACCTGAGCCTTACCCAGCCCAGCTCTGGCATCAGAATGCCCTCCTAATCGGAGGGTTTCCAGGGGCTGGCCCATGCGGGACTGTAACAGCCCGATCTGGCCTGGAGGAGACAGATGCAGCAGGCTGGTGTCAGGGATGCAGAAGAGGAAAGGGGGCCGCATCCTCACCCCTTACACCCATCCTACAGCATGCGTTTCACCAGGGGCACAGGGCAGAGAATGCCAGCCGAGAGCCACAAGAGTAGGGAGAGAACAAAGACGATGGGCGCGTGGCCCAAAGCCTACAGGTGAAAAACTTGGTACTGTAACCAGCAGGATGTTTCGCAGCACTGAGTGCTGCAGGGTCCTGGCTCCTTTCCAGAATTATTCCTTGGAATAATTGCTGGACTCTGGGCTATTTCAGGTTCAGCTGGACAAGACCACTGAGGTGCAGGTGCCCCCAGGCCTTCTTCAGGGTTCTTTCCCATGTACTTCATGAAAAAGTTCCTACCGCGATGGGACCACAGTGCCCACCAGTCTTTACTGGCAGAAATTACACAACTCCTCCATTATGCATCTGAAATTACGCATTTCACGCCCCAGCAGTGGAGAAGGATGGGGTGTGGGTTCTTCAACCCCAGGGTGCCAAAGACTCCTGAGGAAGCTGATGTGAAACGCAAATCCCTGGGCTACTGGCCACAGGGACTCTGGTGCCCAGTACTGCTGCCCACTGCCAGTCACACAGAGAAGTTGCCCACACACTCCAGGCCAAATGCAGGAGACTGCTGTGATGCCGTGAGTGCTGCCTAGAACATACTAGGTCTGCCCCCAACGCGGGGTGGAGGATGCCCCACCTCAGACAGCAGCTATGGCCACCTGCCCTAGCCCAACTCTGGCTCTGTATGTTCCCTGCAGCATGTGTGCAGCACTCATAGCTGGTGTTTGGGGCTGGCTAGCTACCTGTGGGCCTTGTCACCCTAAGCGCCTGCATTCTTCTCTGAGAGAGTGAAACCCCAGTGGGACCATAGGCCCCCCCACCCCCCGCCCTGGCCACCCACCTCCCACCACCCCACAGAGGCCAGACCACATTCCCCAGGCTTCCAGTGCTGAGCATCAACTCTCAGAGGTCACCGAGACCTGTACTTTCCAGGACAGAACAGGTGCCCTGGGGACACAGGTGGGCTTGGCCAGCCATACCTGCCTTGCTGGATGCACAGGAGATGGGGTCACTGGCAGAGCGGGCCACACGCCCAGGACTGGGCCGTGCTTGTACACTTGTGTCTGTTGCCTCTGGGGACATGTGATGGGAGCTTGGGGCAGGTGGCAGCAGCGGTGGGGTGACTGCAGCGCCGGCAGGGGACGTGTGACTCAGACCCAGTGAGGCTGCCCCCTCTGACGTGGCAAGGCTTGGGCTGCTGGCTGGAGCTGCAAGGGAATGGACTGAGTGTGAGCACCACGACCAAGGGCCAGCCTGACACAGACAGCGCCTGCCCTTCAAACCCCAAACCTAAAGGAACTGAAATCTCAGGAGCAGGGACACACTGAGGCAGGGGACAAATGTGGCTGTACGGTGTTGAAAGACTGAGGGCATCAGATAATCTCCCAGGAATCATGCCAGGAAGGGGGTGGGAGGTATGGAGTCACTTCCTGCTCCAGGAGACCGGAAATCAGAGATCAGATGCTGTGGGCCCATGGACTCCTGATGAGCAGGGCTTGTGCAGAGATGAGCGAGACTCTGAGGAACGTTTGATATTCCACTAGGTCCCGGGGGGGCTGTGAATTGGCCTGCTCCAGGCAGGGAGTACAAACCAGGGCTTGGAGCAGAGCCTCTAGGCCAGCCAGGTGGGATAAATCCAGCCCATGATTCCTGCCTTGGTTCATGATTCCTGCCTTGGTTCTCAAAGAGAGACCTAGGGCCAGCAGCATGAACCTTACTCGGGAACAAGTCGGAAGTGCAAACCAGGGGCTAGGGGTGCAGCTCTGTGGCATAGCACTTGGCCAGCATGTGTGAGTCTCTGGGTTACATCCCTAGCACCTCAAGGAAGGAAGGAAGAGAGGGAGGGGGAAGGAGGGAAGGGAACTTCCCTTGGTAAATATAATAGAAACCGTAAAGGAAAAGTTTGAAAAGTTGACAACAAAAAATTGTAAATTTGTATATGAAATAAGGCACCAGTAACAAGAGGGAAAGTACAGAAGAAACTGAGAAAGTGTACTTGGCATAAATAGGAAAGGTGTTAGCCTTATAGGTACTCTCTTGTGTCTACCTAGCACATGTTTTTCTTATTAAATCTACAAAATCCCCAAACCCTAAGCCATGCAAGATTAAAAAAAATCAAAACCAGACCCACATATAGGCAATAAACATGCAAAATGTTGCTCAAACCCAGTTCTGTGGATGGGGTTGTTCCTCTAGAAGGATGAGGAAGGTCATCAGAAAGGGCAATGTCCTGGAGCCTCCCATGAGGTTGGTGCATACGCAAACTAGTAATACAATCTTCACAGAATGCAATGTGGCCAATGTGTTAAAATCTAAAATACTCCTTTGGACTCAGAAAGTTCACTTTGGAGAATTTATTCCAGGACATAACTGGGCAAGTGCTCAAAGATGAATAGATCATGTAAAAAAGAAATAACCTTTATCATATCATCCGAAAATTTCAGCTGAGCATGGTGACATTCACCAGTGATCCAGTGCTCTGGGAGGCTGAGGCAGGAGAATTGAAAGTGCTGGTCCGGGCTGGGCAATTGAATGACTTAGTGAGACCCTATCTCAAAAATTTATTTAAAAAAGGGCTGGTGATGTAGCTCAATGTGGAAGCCCTGAATCCAATCTTCAGTTCCAGAAAAAATATCAAACTCAAGAGTTGTGTGTATTCATTCTACCCAAATTCTAGCCGTTACTTTCTAGAGCATTACACAGTAGTGTGTCAGGATTATTTGAATAATAATGCCTGCTGATTGCTCTTGATCCCTCTTTACACCAGTAATTATCCAGTGACTGAGTGCCTCAGGGAAACCGAGTCATGGACAGACAAAAGGGACTTCACACTAAATATCTATACAGAAATTATTGGAAACTCACAAAATTATCATGATACGGGAAGACCTTCTAGTGACTGAAAACTAGTGACTGATTTTTGCCCACTCTTACTGGCTGTGTGTTGTGTGCTTGTTTTTATAACAGTTATAATCCTAATAGACCTCCAATTTCTCACAAGCATTTTAAAAATTAATGTATAATAATGCATTTAGCATATATGACATGCTCTTCAAACTCTTATTAATGGATGTCATTGTTCCCTGGGATTTCTCTGTATGAAAATGCAAAGAACTATCCTCATTTGTAGAGTTTTGTTAGCAGTACTCTCCTAGGGCAGTTCCAAGAGTGAGATGACCACACCCCAGTGATGGCAAACCTTTTACAGCTTTCAATGATACAAATAGCCTGCTGTGGCATGCGTGCCATAGGTTCTCGCTGCTGGATAAACCATTTTGGCAAAATACTTTTGATAAAGTGCCTTAAACACGGTAGGCTATTTATAAGGTGCTAGTTGGGTCTACAGGTGGTGGCTTCCCTGTGGCTTCGCCAACATCCAGTCCTTATTGCTCTTCTGTTTTTTTGATAGATGAAAAACCAGAATCAACCAAAAAATGCATAGAACTAAAATTAAGTTCAGCAAGTGGCAGAACATGTGATCGAGACACAAGTCAGATCTTTTTCATGCAGTCAAGTCACAAACTGACAGTGAACATGTGGAAAGAGAAATTTAAAAGCAATACCACTGGCAATTGCTTTGAAGAAAATGAAATACTTAAGCATGAGATCAGCCCTCTGTATTCATGGGTTCCACATCATGTGAACTCCAACTACATGTTGAAAATAATAATAAAAAAATCATGTCTATACAGAACCCATACAGACCTTTGTCCCTCACCTCTGAACAACACAGTACAATGATATTTACATAGCATTTACTTACATTTGATCAGTAACTAGAGATGATTTAAAGTATATGAGAGAGGTTATATTTAAACACTGGGTCACTTTATTTAAGGGACTTGTACACCCTTGAATTTTGGTATCTAGAAGGCCCTGCAACTAACCCCCACAGGTGCTTAGGATGACCATATAGTTAAGAAAACCATGGTCAGGATGTGTATGTTACAAATTACAGTGAGGATGAACAGAAGGCTCCAGTGAATGCAGAGACATACTTGTGCATGCACTTGAAAGCTCAGCATAGGAAAGACATCAATTCTCTCTAAATTGCTCTGTATATAGTTTAAATGCAGTTCTTACTGAAATCCCTGCAAGGAATTTTTGAAGACACAGATAATCTGATTCTAAAATGTATACGGAAAGGCACAGGCCCTGGAATAGCCACCTCAATCTTTAAGGATAGATTGGGGGATGTTATTCTTCCAGATGTTATGGCTCCATTACGGGCTGTGGGTACAAAGACAGTGTGATGCTGGCAGAGGGACACAGACCAATCAAGGGAGCAGAAGAGAGAACCAGAAATAAATGCACACAGCTATGATCACTGGTTTGTGATTAAGGAACAAAAGCAAGGAATGGCCCGGAGCAAGAGCGTATGGCAGGACCCAACGAACAAACACAACTCTCACCCACTTACCCCGGATGCAGTGATCAGATGGGTGAGAAGTACCTTTCCTGGAGTTACCCCGGCCGTGCTTGCTCTCCTGTGAGCCTGTGGGTCTAGTCCTCCTAAGATTCTTGACCCCTGTGAGCTGGGCACCTCCCCCAGGAGTCTGGGTGCTGAGAGTACCCCTTACCTCTGGGTCAAGTTCCAGAACTGATTGCCCACATCCTAGGCATGATGGGGTCCAGCCTGGCTGAGGAGGGGCCCCCAGGTTCCTAGGCCCATCTCCACCTGCCCTGAGGCGCTGAACAGAACGGGCCTCTAGCAGCTCCCAGGTGCACCTTTCCAATCAAGCTTCCCCTAAGAATATGCAACTATCAGGTGTCTCATGGCCAGAAGAGATGGGTACAAAATGTACAATATAGTGAGATGGTGCGGTCACATGGTGGTGGGGAGCTGGACACACTGGGCCCCAGGGAACCCCTGGGAAAGGCCTGGATTCTACCCCTGAGGCAGCTTCCAATGGCTCCCAGGAGTGATCATGGGAAGGATAAGGTCACTAGTGAATCCCATCACTGCAGGGACGGGCACTCCCTTTCGCCCTCAGGTGGCTTCCTAAGAGGATGGCCTTCTCCTGTTTCTCTTAGATGTTAGCCATGAATTGAGGGGAAGGGTGGAGAGCCTGGGACTGAACTCATGGCCTGCTGTGGGATGGCATGAGTATCTGACTTCGGACTCCAAAAGACCTGCCCCCCCCATGACCCCATCTGGGCTCCCCAAGGAGGTGGCTTTCTGGGAATGCCCAGCCCCTGCCCATTTGCTCCCTCTGCTACTGAGGTCATCTGTTTTCCTGGTACCTCAGACCATCTCCCCACTCCCAGCTCTGCTGTGGTTCCAATACAGGAATCTGACATTGCACGTGTATCCTTCACTACTTCCAAGTACATGACTTCCAACCTTGCCCTCTGCCTAGTTTCTCCCTCAGAAGCCTCCAACCCAGCCCACATCATTCCGAAGGCGGAGTCAGTGGACATCAGCCTGGTGCAGCTGATCCTCATTTACAATGGGGTAACATCCTGATAAACTCATCATGAAGTTGTAAGCATCGTTAAATTTCGATACATTTACTACGCCTAACCTGCTGAACCTAAGTCTAGCCTACTGTAAAGGTGCTCAGAACACTCATCTGTTAGCCTACAGTCCAACACAAGGCCTCTTTTATAACAAAGTATGGAACATCTCATGTAATTTACTGAAAAGATCAAAATTGGAAGCATAGCTTGTGCTGAATATGCTTTTGGGCTGTTGTAACATTGGAGAAGGGTAAGTCGAACCATTATAAATCAGGGACTATCTGTGTATGTAATGTCTGCTCCTGAAAGGGTGGTCTATACATTGAGTAGTGGTTTTCATTCAAATCCATATCCTTGAAGTGAGAAAGGCAAGCATGGGGTCTCCCAGCATTACTGACAGGAATCAGGTCAGGGAAGAACTATGGAGAATATGCGTGGTACTTACTGGGAAAGGAGGTACAAACTCCGCCCTCATTAAGAGTCAGAAATGTGTGTGTTGGGGGGATGAACAGAAAACAGGGAGAAAAGAGACATCCTTAAAAAATATAAACATGGTGCTTCAAATCCAGAGGGAGATGCCGTTACCTGGTGTGCTGAAGCCGGCGGTGGTGGTTGGGTCCCCAGAGCTGGGCTCGGCCACCTGGTGGTCCATACTTGTAACCTGCAGCAAGCAACAGAAAGCATCCAGGTGAGTCACCAGGGGGCCCAGGAGCATCATAGCAGCTCCAGACTGCAGGCAGCGCTGGGGATCCTCACATTCCACGGAATCAACCCACTGCAGATTGAAAACATCTGGGAAAAGATCCCAGGAAATTCTAAAAAGTAAAACTTAAATTTCTATGTACCAAGTGCTGTGCTAAGTCCATGCAAATGAAGGGTGTTGTAGATGAGCTGCAGATGACTGAAAGCATAGCGTAGGGTGTGTGTGATTATATAAAAGTCACAACCTTGTAACACAAGGGACCTCTGCATCTGTGGACTGGGGTATCTGAGAGAGTCCTGAAACCAGTCTTGTGTGGATGGCAACAGGTGACCGTACAGGCTGCTTTTAAAGCTCATCTTTGAGGAACAAGTTTTAAGAGACACACATACAGGTGTCCACTCTTCCCCATTAAATTAGGGTAGGGGTGTAAGCGCTGGAGTCACCCTTGCCTGGGTCAAAGCCCATTTCTCTGTCCTCCTGCAAGCGAAGCACCTTCCAGAGCCCTGGCACACACCGAGCCTGCTCTTCCGGGCGGCATTTGGGACAAAGCAGGACCGTATAGAACTGCCTTCACCTCCCCCGCTTCTCCCACCCACTCTTCCAGCCTTGCTCCCTTTGCTGGAAGAATAAGGCCATACGACAAATGGTCATGAGACCCTTGAGCTTCACACCAACATGATTTGGGCAGGGATCAGGCAGCAGATAAATGCTCACAGCCTAAGGGAGCTCCCAGACTCTCTCGAGCACACTTGTGCCCCTTCCGTTTGGTCTGTTTCAGGGGGGGAAGAGGTGCTTGCCAGAGCTTGAGGTCAGGTCCCAGGTCCACACACAGTGGTGTGTCGGTCTGAGTCTAGGTCCCCAAGATCAACAGACATGGCAGCTCTCGGTGCCATCCCGTCCTGTGGAAGGAGTGGCCTTGAAACCTGCTTCCAGTTCAACAGCCATCCAGGAAATGCAGCTTTCCTCTCAGAGCGATTCCTGCTCTACCCAGGGAGGCCTCCGGGAACACGAGGGGCGAGGGCTGGGCCCTGGGTCTTCTGCCCTGTTCTCATCCTGCCTGGCTTCTGCGCCCACAGTTCCCGCCTGTTCCCTCCCCGCTTCAGGACATCCTTGGCCCTGCGTTTGAATGAGCCGAACACTGTTCACACATCACGTGAGTAGCACCGTGCCCCCCCTGTGCTAGCTCAGAAAACAATTTCTGACTCCTTGTGTTATTTCAGAGTTGCTCTGGGGACACACTTGCAAATAATGAGCTCCGGAGGAGGCCAGGGAAGGGGAGGCTGGCCCCTGCAGCTTGGTCCGAGCCCAGCTCAGGTAATTACATTTCTGCCTCCCTGGGCTCCTACCACTTCAATCAGATAGCTGATACTCTTCATCTCGCCTCTGTCAACCAGCCTGGCGCTGAGGCAGGTGGCTCCAGCTGCAGCCGCTAAACCAACATAAAGGGCGTGAGCTGCTCCCTATGCTTGGGGTGGGGGCTCCCACTTGGACTCTTCAGAAAGACACAGTGCTTGCTATTTTTCTTCCTTAGTGCTCTCATGCTGCTGGGGAGGGAACCAGGACAGGAAGAATTCACACCACCGCTGGCACTCACCTCTCTTTTTCTTAGCTGTTATCACTATGTGCCAATAACCAATTTTGGAAACCTCTGCCAAGAATATTCCACTAAATCACAACACCCTGAAGGTCTGTTGCATTTCATAGCTCTCCTCCCATATCTAATCTTCTACTTGAGGGGAGGGGAGGTGAGTAGCAACTTAGGAACCTGCTGCTTGGGAGTAAAAAGCTTCTGGTAATAAAGAAATATAAATAAAACACACAGTAGGACAAGGTCAGGAGGAAATTGGATCCACTTTGTATTTTGTGGAAGCGTCACTCAGTTCCCTCCGGCTCCCTGGATTCAAGAGCCAGAACATTTGGTTGCCAGAGGAGACAGCCCCAGGAGCACATCCACCAACCTCACAAGCAGAGTGCCAAGGGCTTAATTCAGATTTGGCCTTCCCTTCTGTCCAAAGCCACCGCACGAGAGTGGCAGGGAAGAGGGCCGTTCTGATCATGCAGGGATCAAAGCTCAGAAACAAAGCTCCTTGCAGAGGGAGGGAGGAAGGGGGCTTTTGAAAAGAGAGGATGCATGAACAAGCGAACCTGGGACTCCCAATCGCAGATATGCTCTTCTGACCAATCACTGTAATTGGAAGATCAATTGGCAATTAGGCAAATCAGCCAGATCTCTCCTTATCTTCTATTAGAAAGCTTCCTGGCTAACCTTGCATAGAAATGCTGCCTGATTTCTGTAATAAGTTTCTCAGTCCTGAGTGAAGTTCACCATCTAGTACCAGAATTAGGAAGAGCTGTCATTTAGGGGCAGCCATTCAGCTATCATGGAAAATGCGAGTTACATGCTGAGGGCCATCTTTGAAGACACTCCCGTTACTGATTTTGAAATATTCAGGGCATGTCCTTTGAACACGTGGATGATAACGTTTAGGGCCTAGCGCTGGTGGCACTGTGCCGTGTCCACTTCCTTTCTCACAACTTCTACCCTTGTGTGCAGAGTTCCCTGTGTTTACCAACTGCCACCAAACAGAATTCCCAGAGCACCACTGGGTCATTCAACCCAGAAGCCAAACTCCTTAAAGATTTGGCACCCAAAGTCATAGAAGTCTGAACTCAGATGACTCTGGTGACTCCCTTCATGCACCCAGAGCTCCCTGCACATGCTGTGCCCTGGCACCTCAATGACCTCCCCTTGTTCACAAGCACCCCAGCTCTACCCAGTTTGCAGGGCTCAGTTCTTCCCCTGAAGCCCCCGAGATGGTCCTGTCCTGTCCCTGTCCAACATCAGATGGTTGGCTCCTTGAGGGAGGGGCTTCTGCCCAATTCATGGTTCTATAGCCCTTGGAGATCACAGTCAGCCCAGACCCCTTGGTCCACATCAAGTATTGCCTGAGCCCCAGGGAGTCAGGGCCAGCCTGATCAACATGGGCCTTGTCTCAAAAATAAAAATACAAGTCTTCCCAGTGAGTGCATGTCTCCTGCCCCTGTACAGAGCTATCACAGTGGTGCTTCACTCCAGTCTGTCACTCTGCCTTCCTCTCTTTATCTAAATGAGTAGTGATAGGTAATTTATGTGGCATTTGTCCTAACAAGGGGAAGCAATTAACCTCCAGCCTCTCTCAGGGAGATGGCTCCCGCTGGGAAGCAGGGACAGCTCCTTGATGTCTAGTCAGGGGGACCAGCCACCGCAGAGGAGGGGGCAGCTGGCATCCCTCCGTGGATGGTAATGGGTTTCATTGACTTCCAGACTCCAGGAGATGTCTGTGGGATTAAAAAGTGCTCCTAACCCTGGGTGAAAGAGAATTGGCCTGTGGGCCACGGTGGCCCCTTAATCACCAGATGCTGTCCTGCTCCCCCAAGGGAGAGGCCATGTGGACAGACACGCAGGCCTGGGCTGTGTTTGTGTGCACACTTATGAGCTGGAGGGCTTTGAGCTAACACAAGCTGCTGTGAAACGAGGTTTTGACTATAAAGCTCTTCATACTAAAGGACCATGAAAGAAATTTCAGGATAGAGCACTCCAGCCGTTTTGGAGAACAGTGCCCTGTCAGTTTTAGAAGCAATATTTTTGTCCTCCAGTAAATTCTATTCTTTAGAGAGGGGGAGTAAAATTGTGATAAAACACAAATCAAAATCCTCCCCACACACAGTCTGGAAGGGTGCACTAAATGTCACCCTCAGATCCAGAAGTGCCTTCCAGCATTCCAGGGTATTGAAAAGCCAAAAGTGGGGCCCCTAGGTAGAGGTTCTCCCCGGGAACAAAGTATCTGAGGGGCAGCGCCCCCCTCCGGTGATCTCCATGGAGGGCACACTGAGTCGTGAGTCTTTCCACCCAGGTAGTTGTCTCTTGGGGAACAGAAGTGGCCATTCACCAAAGCCAGGGCCGGGAATCAGGGCGAAGTCAGTCTCCAGCATGGGGCTGGGATTCTGCAGTGGAACAAGCAGGCTTGTGGCAGAGTCAGGAGGTGGCAGTGTCACCCTCCTGTCTCAATGGCAGGGGAGGAGAACCACACCCCTGAGGCCTTCTGGTGTTTCTGGGTCCACCTGCCCTGGCTCTGCCATGCTGTGCTCTAGGTCCTTCTGTGTCTTAAAGGCCTCAAGATGCTCCTCTGTAACTATCTTCTCCCCTACCAAGTATCTTGTGAAGTCATCTGGTACAGCTGTCACAATGGGTCCCTGCTGCGGCAAAGGCTGGGACCTTCTTTGGAATGCAAACTCAGCATGTTCTCCTGCCCTGGCTAGCTGCTGACCTGGAAACCCTAGGGAGCGGCTGGGCCCAGCCATCTGGATTTGGTGGCAAGTCTCTGGGGTCTGAAATGTGAACCAAAATCTAAAACTCACAGCCCGCACCCACTACAGCTCCGCATGCCCTGTCCACTCCTCTACGGAGCACAGTCAGGTCCTGCCCCGCACCCCATCAGAGCTGCTCCTGCTGAAGTCACCGGCAGGCTCCCAGGGCAAGACGTGGACGCAGGAGCTCAGGCTGTCACAGCTTCTGGGCAGTCCTGCCATCCCTTCCTTTCTGAGCTGTGGGCTAACGCAAATCCAGGCTTCCTGGGAGGCCCACCTGATGCTCTGCAGCCTGCCGTGTAGATGGTGACCCTTCTCTGGCCCTCTCTCCTCCTGCTGCCCCTCTGGTTTTCTAGGCTTCAGTGACTGTCTCTGTGGCCAACCTTGCTCTCTCTGAGCTCCCAAGTGACAGATCCTACTGTCTGGTAGGAGCCCACTCAGATGTCCTGATGATCCTGGAATCCAGCGGGTCACACCTGGACAGGTCACCTCCGCCCAGGTGACACTCACCTGAGACTCATCCTGAGTGGTCTATTTTGTGAATAAGGAGTCACTCTGCTTTCCTCCTTTCCCATGAGCTTTTGCACAGGATTTTCCCTCTCCCTGTGGCATCCCCGGCCCCTTTCTCCAGCTCCTCCCCTAGATGTCCCAAATACAGGCTGCGTGCCCTTAACAAGTGCTCCACAGAGCACCAAGGGGTGTCATAGCCCATAGTTTTTTTGGTAATACTGATTTATATTACTTTTTATTATAAAAGAAATATAAACCACACCAGGAAATGAGAGGTCCGTTCAGCTTAAAAATCCATAAGAATCTCCCTTACCAAAATTTAGAAATGAGAACTCAGGGTCACACTTTGCCTCCTCAATAAAGAATCTCTTTCTCCCAGGCAGTTCCCAGACAGCTGGTTCTACTATGCATGCAAAAAAGGGCAAAGTCCAGAGCCAGTCAGGGGCTGCACAGCCTGCTGAGCTCTCCCAGGCATTTCTGAGCTGGCACTGCTCGGGCACCAACAGCTTGTACCAGGGCTCAGTGCTCATGAGGGGGGCCTGGTGCTAGGCTGGCTTCTATGAGCCACCCTGAAGGACAGTCCCTGATTGTGACAAACATTTCCTCTTAAGACACACTGAGTCTCGCAGGGTTTGAATGGACTACTTATCTGTCGGGCACACAGTAGGCACACCTTGAGTTCTCCTGCTGTCCCCCACCACCTGACCTGCGGATGGGATCTGTCCTCACAGATGTGCCTGTCTTTGAGGCTTGTGAGTCTGAGGTGACACAGCCAGTAGGAAACTACTGTGCTACCCACAGAGGTTCCTCAGGGTTGGCACCCTGGTCAGGGGCTGGGATAGGGCACTGCCTCCCACTCTACAGGCACATGGGCCCTTGGCATGTCCATGGGGCAGAGATGAGAGCGCTGGGTGATACCAGAAGGCCAGTGGTCCAGGGGCCTGCAGGGATGGTGGGTGGCCGGCCTGATCTGACCACTGGTGAGGAGCAGAGGGACACCCATCCAGACAGGCTGTGGGGCTACAGAGAGGCCCAAGCGGAGTGTGGTCTGGATGTGCAGGGAACTGCCCTTTGGACGTGTCTTCCCATGCTTTTCCCACCTCCTCTGCCTGTGCTCACAGCCAGCTTTCAGCACAGCCCCACTCCCCCTGCCACCACTCTGCTGCCCCTACCCACATCCCACTGCCCATGGCCTCCTGCCAGCCTCCCAGCTTCCCTGGTCCTAAACCTGTTCTCGGGTGCTGTACGACCCGGGGGTCCCAGTGCTCTGTCCTGACCAGTGTCGGTCTAACTCAATAATGACCACAACAGTGACGACAGCACAGTGGGGAATGGTGCCCCCCGAGATGGATTCGGTACTTACTGTGTCCCAAGGCCCCGGTGGAGCCCATTACAGACAACATCTCCTTTCATCCTGTGACTCTGGTATTATCAAGATCCCCATTTTTCAGATGCAGAAACTGAGGCTTCTCAAACACACTCCGGGAGTGCCTGGCATGCCCACCTCAGAGATGACCCCACAGACCTGGTAGTGGAGGTACTGCCCTGGCCTGCAGCCTCCTGGCCTTAGACCAGGGGCTCCACAACTGCTTGTATGCCGCCACAGTGGTCCGTGACAGTGTGCTGGGTGCACAGGGGTGGGGATGCAGTCCAGTGGTTAGACCCTGTCCCGGGCCCCAGACACAATGGCCCACACTGAGAGCACAGGCATCTGGGGTGTGATATGTGGCCATGGTAAAGGTGCTGGTAGCCAAGGAGGCAGCTCGGGTGACAGGGTCCCCCGGGCCTGGGTTGGAATCTGCAGGTCCTGTTCCCTGACACTGTTGCTTCATCTACAGAACAGGCTCAAGGACACCAGCGTTTTGCTTTAGCTAACAACAAAACTCTCACGCACTGAGAGGCAGTGCTTTGGGAAGTGACTGGGTCCTAGAGGTGCCATTGCTGACTCGCTGGTAGGGGGCGGGGTCTGGCCGGAGGAGGCGGGTCACTGGGGGCGTGGCCCGGAAGGACACTCTCCCGCCCCCCCGGGGCCAGTTTTGAAAGGACTAAACCTGAGCTGAAGCAAATCTCTCCCCCTTTAAACTGCGGGGGTCTGGCGGCGCGTCCCAGTGAAGAAAGTCACTAAGACAACCAAGACCCTGAGAGGCTTACACTGACACTGACGGACACAGTGCGCCCACGGCACGCCAGTCTCAGGCACCGGCCTGTCCGCGGGCCGACCTCACCTGGCTGGTCGGAGTCTGGCCCACCACCGCCTCATAGGGCGGCGGGAGCTCAGCAGGATACAGCATGCCGGGGCTGTTGATGGCAACATCATACAAAGTGCTGAATGGGGAGGAAGCGAAGTCCAGGTGGAGGCCCCTGAAAAGGCAGAAAGGGTTGTCACACTGTCATTCCCTCAGGAAGCAGCCTGGGGACTGACAGTTCTCTCACAGCAATCAGAATATCAACTGTCAGGCTCTCCCGTCATCCAAAACTTGGCACGCTTGAGAAATAAAAGCCTGACTTGGTGGGCAATTTTAGCTTTTGTTTTGCTTCTAGAAAGACGGTTCACATTTTCAATAAAATCTATGGCCCTGTCCATTAAAATTAGAATAATCATACAGCTTTTGAGATCTGGAATGAAATTTGACACGTTGTATAAATGACTGTCAAGCTGTAGCTCTTCTGCACATCTGAGGAGCATGATCCAGCTGCTCTCCCCCGCCTGTTTCCTTCCTGGTGACATTGCGTCGATACTGAAAGCAGTCTTCTAGTTGGAAGCCACCTGTCCTTTCTCCCTCGTCCCATATCCTCCTATCAAACATGCTTTCCTGTGCTCACTTCTCATCCTGCCTAACCTGCCGCATGAAAGTGAGCAGGCCACCTCAACATCCTCCCCCAAAGACGCTTCCTATCCCGGCACCCGGGGCACAGCACGCATCGTGGGGCATCGTGGGAAGACCAACCTCGGGGCCTCGGCCAAGGGCGTACAGGTGTACTCTGGTGGGTAATAGGGTGGAGGCGGGAGTGGGGGGATGAACTCATCAAAATCCAGGGTCTGGTGGAGAATGGTGCCGTGGGGAGTCACACAGGCAGGGTTGGTAGAATGCGACCTTTGCGGGAAGAACTGGAAAACACACAGAATTGGAGTTATTCGGTACATCTTGTGTGGCTTGTGTCTAATTAAGCTAATTACACGTAAGCTTTAATGATCAGTGTGGAACGTCTGTAATTTAATCTGTCAAGCCATAACTGCTAAACACACATTTTAAAAGATGGCTCCATGAGGAACACCTCTCCTCAGAAGCCTCATTACGCTTCATTTCCCATGCTGTTCTGCACAGGGCATTTATTTTCATTTACTTTTATTTTTATTTTTATTTTTATTTTGAGAAAAAAAATAGCACCTGAGAAGTCTTCAATACTATCCCTGCTGCTAAACCTGGCTCCTGCAATTATACCCCTCAAAGGCTGCGGGCAACAGGCCGCCTGCCATCTAAGGTCAAGGATGGTGTACACATTCGTAAGAAAACCCTGGACCTCCAAGACACACGCGCCCCAATTTCCGATTCTGAAAACAAACTGGGGAAATGCCCCGTATGTGCCTTGCTTGGCCCCCTGCAACATGCGTGAATGTGTCAAAGGCCCTGAGAAGGTCTGTGTTGAAGAGTCATTTAACTCTCTAGTCCAGCACTTCTCAATATCTCACCCTGAGCCCCACTGGACATGGAATATCTGCTGTAATTTATAGTTCCAGCGAATCCACGTGCTTTGCGGAAGCCCCAGAATATTTTCTGGGGCAACCTTGACTGCTGAGATGCTGCTTAAACAAACTCTGGGAAACTCATCTTAACAGAGGGGGCATTGCCTGGCTCACCGTCAATCGCTGCTTCTTCCTGCACCCTTAGCTCACTTCTGCCAGAGGCCGCCTGTCCAGTGACGATGCCCGGGACATCACTCCTTTGTTTTAAGACAGAGTACGCATGTGCAAGGCTCCTGCGCATGTGCAAGGCGCCTGTGCTGTGCAGGGTTCGGGCTCTGGGACCTCCCACTGCAGACAGGTGAAGTAGGGACAGGAGCTGATATGGGGGAGGACAGGAACTCCATGCACAGTCACCTGCCCATGGTCAAGTGTGATACCCCATTAGTCTCCAAGCAATGCAGGAACCTGGAGTCACAGAACACCACAAAGAAGATGATGTATGCCTGGTAACTTTCAAGGGCCGGGACGGCAGGTCAGCATACGGGCTCAGCTGAGTCTGTGAACAGTGTGTTTCAGAAAAGCAAACATATAAGGCTCTAGTCTAGAAGTCAAGTATTAACTGTGGAGGTGCTAGGGAGCCAGAGAGGGTGTTGGAGCTGAGGAGCAGCACAATGGAAGCTATGACAGGAAATGCCTCCTGTCAGCAGAGGTAGAGTGGGCTGGAGTTGGCAGAGGCCAGGATGTTAAAATTTTCTGCATTAAAGTGGGTGAATGCTGGGAAATGAATGTGCTCCCGGCTATATACGAACATGTAACACTTTAAAACTGATTTTTGAAATAGCCCTCATGGGTCTTCCTCACACACAGGGCATATTCTTTGCCTTGCCAGCTTGGTCTGCCGCACAGCTATAATTCGTTCAGTTCTGAAATAGAGGAGGATGGGTGGCTGTGTGCGGGTTGAATGCTGGCCTCTGGTCCTCTGCCCCTGAGAGCTGTGGGCCCACATGCCACACCTCACGACTGAGCGCTGAGGAGAGGGCAAATGTCCTTAGTCTAGCACAGAAACGTCTTGAATTAGTCTCTATCAAACAAAACTAATGAAATGCAAAAGCCAAAACACTTTCCTATTAAAGGTGCAATTCTACCAGGCATGGGAACCAGAAGCATTTTTGAAAAGGAAAGGCAGGGAGCCCCAGCAGATCCCATTAGCAGGATTAAATGAGCAGATGCTCCCAGCACCAAAGGTTAAATGACAGGCTGTGCACCCTCCCCAGCGCCAGATCCTCCCCCTGCTCATCTTCCCCAGGGCTTCCAGCCTCAGCTCCTTCCAAAAGAAGTCTCTCTTGGCTCTGCGACCTCCCTAGCAAATAGACCCATAAGTCACATTTGACCTCTCCCTCTCCACCTCCCCACCAAAGGCTGTTTATTGAGGGCAGAGTCTGCCGTTCTTCAGCCGGGATCACCAGCTCTGACCTCTGCTCTGAGATGCAGGGCTGAAGTCTGCAGATTACATTACCCCCGCACCCTTCGAGGCTCTAATAGTGGGGACTGGAGGGAGAGCCATAAGGGAGTTGCCGAGGTCCTGTCCCTTCCGCCTTCCCTTCTCTTCTCCAGCCCTCAGGGCTGGGTGCAGCTTCCTGCAGTTCTTGGCCTGTGCTGTCTCAGAACCCTTTGTTCCTTCAGCCTTCCATGCCGGTCACCAGCTCCCTGTACATCCGAGCCTTCTGGGTTTCGCACCTGTGTTCTCCCTGGTGCCCAGCGGGGGCGGGGAACATCTGCGGAGGGGGATGGGCCCACAGCTCCTCGCACGGTGCCTCTGCTTGGCTCGGTCTGCTCCCTCCAGGAGCAGCCAATGTGTCTCTCAGCCTTGATTTTCTGTGTCTGGAATCCAGTCTCCTTCCTGCTAGCAGGGCTATTTTTAACCCAATCTGATGAGGTCACTGCCACTGAAAACTCTTTTACAAGAGAGATCATTGCTCACTGAATCCCACAGTTTCCAGCTTCCTAACCAACCAATCCCCAAAATCTCCATGCTCTGAACAAACCCGCTCCCTCACCGCCATACCTAACAAACACAGTTTGTTTCTTCTCTGCGCTCCCCAGCTCCTGCTCACCTGATAGCCCACCTGCCATCCTTCAGGACCAAGCAGAACTGTCTGGCACCCTGAGAGCCCACCTGCCAGGCCTCTTCCTCCCCACACCGACCCAGGCGGCGGGCTGCTGGGCCTCTGGTCTGGAGGGTCATTGCCAGGTGTAAAGAACCACCCTGTGCATGAGGTGGGCAGGAAGTGGGTTCTGCATCATCTCTTTTGTCCCACGCAGTTCTACCTGGCCTGGACTGTCCTACTTGTATGGTCACAAGGTACATCTGTGCCTGGAACATTAATCTACTGTGAACACGGCTCGTTCCCAGGGCTGTCACTCACATGCAGGAGTGCACGACAGAGGCCCTGCCCCCGGCTGCCATGGAGGCGCTTCCTCTAGCATCCACATGCCTGCGTTGTCTTCGTGGTGCGTAAGTGGAGCTTCCTAAACACAGAGCCCCTGAAATGTGGTTCTGTCCTCAGAGCCCAGACCCTGCAATCTGAGACACAGCACGAAGAGGTCAAGGGTCTGCAACAGGAAGTCGGAGGCGGCCTCATCTCCCTGAGGGCCCACATGACAGTGAGCACACTTCTGAGTCTGTGCGTCTCGGGGCCCTTCCCTGGCTACCCACCCACCCACCTGGGGGCCTGCAAAGGTCAGTCCTAGCTCTTCTGCTCCTGCGCTTCCATTTCTGCCTCGGGGTGGAGGGTCGAGGCAGGGTAGGCCAGCAGGGATCTGTAGACAGGCCTAAGGGAGATTTCAAGAATCCCACGGGAGCGCTGAGCAGGCTTCCCCTCCAGGACCCAGGCCAGGTTGCCCACTTCCTTTTCTTCCCTCCCCAGTGGGGCTCCTGAGAAGCAGCTGCCCACCCTGCTTCTGCAGGGACACAGCCCCTCGACCAGCTCTCCTGTCACACCGTGGATCCTAGGAGAGCACATACACCTTTGTGATTTTCCAGAAAGATGAAGAAATACATGGTCAAAGTCCTCTTCCCCTTCCTTAGACTTGGTAGAAATAGCAGGATTGCTGCTATGGTACAAGGTTTCTTTTTATAAATAAACATATTGTCTTAGTGCATGTTAATATCACATGATGGTGGGTTTATTTTTGGAAGCTGTACATGCATTTGACATATCTTAATCAACTGCCTTCCCTCTTCCCCCTTTCCCTTTCCTCCCCCTCCTGCTTGTCCCTTTCCTTTCTTTGACCCTTTCATCTTGAACCCAGTACAAGAGTTGGCACTTTTCCCTTGTACTCAGGTTTACTTCCCAGCTGACACACACCACCCTGTGGCTTTCTGATTCTGCCACTGATTACCACATCCCTCAGGGGAGCTGCATGTCAGCCAGGGCGGTGGGGGCCTTCCACCCTGGGTAAGGCCAGGTTTAGGTACTACTGTGTTTGCATAATGACATGTGGCTGTAGACAGGGACAACTGCTTGCTCTATGAAAACCAACTTCAGTGCTTTGGAAAGGCTCAATAAATAGCAGCTGGGCACAAACTGCTGCCAAATTAGGTCCAGGCAAAGTAGTTCTAAGGAGAATCATAAAAATCATCTAAGAGTACTTTAGACTCAAATTGCTTCCCTTGGTTCACTCTTCTATAAAAGAACCAAAACTGGAAGTCACAAAGGGTGCAGTTTCTATGAAGTGGAAGCAAAGAATACACGAAACAGACCCATAACCAAAGGAGTGATCACAACCCCAGCTCACAGGTCTGGTGAATAGGTGCTTATACCATATCTAAAATCAAAATAAGACACTTCTGTGTGCATGCATCATTTTGTGGGTCCTCTGCTTCAAGTAGCTGTTTAGATTAGTCAGCTGACCATTAGTCCTGGCCTGGTAGATCAGTATCATTAACTACTTAGAAATGGTTCTGTCGAGCCCAGGTTTCAAAACAGTCACTGTGGGTCCACAGAGAGCCATCTTCTGCAGGTGTGGCCCAGGGAAGCGGCACTCTGTGAGAAGAGCCTGGGGTTCCCAGGGGATAGGGTTATGTCCCTGGGTAGCTTGCATTCTATACAGCTTTGTGCCCACAGTTCCCATACCCGTGGAAGGAATGTACACATGGGCACCTTCTAAGGGAGTCCTATTTTGTGAGGCATACGCTGGAGGTGAGTATAAATGACAGTAGTAGGAGATGAAGTTCGTGATCAAGGCTCCAGCAGAGAGGTATTTAATAGCAGATGATTCTCCTGAAGTTAAGGAACTGATGATGAGAGAGGAACCAGGGAGGAAAAAAATCATGTAATGAAAACATGAGTTTACATTGTAAAACAATACTATAGACACTTAGGAAGTAAAAAGCATCCTCTACTGAACTAGATCAATAGGAGAAACTGTATCATCAGATGCGGTTTTTTGGCCGTTATTTCGTGCCTACTGGAGTAACTCAGCTCTATTACTGCTGACCACAGGCAGAGCACTTTGCATCTCATGTGCACATTCGCCCGTCATGTTAGGTCCAGTGAGTGCTCATTATCCTACGCTGGTCCACAGAAATAAGGGAGGAGTTGTGGGTTCTTTGGAGGACTTGTTTCATGATCCTAAACTCCTGTTAGCCCTGGATAGATAGCAAAACCCACGGGACATCTGCTGACTACTCAAATGAATGGAAGAATGAATGAATGAGCCAATGAGTAAGTGAGAAGACAACAGAATAACAGCTGAGTGAAAATATCTATCAATGGCACACATGTGGGGCTGTCCAGATCAGGGTTGTCCCATAGGTTCCTTCTGAGAAAAGAAATGAGCACTGGCTTCTCAGAAAAGGGGAGGAGGAGGCCCTCCACACACTGCCTGTGTGTCCCGCCACCCCCAGGAACACGCTCCTCAGGAGTGAGTACTGCTCACTTTGAAGATCTCAGATAAAAATAACATCAGGATGATAAATAAGAGTCACAACAGAGTCCACAAAAGAAAATTCAGTCCGCATGAAAATGTCAAAATAGGGTAAGATAAAGAACAAAGACTAACGGTAAGCAGTGCCTGTAAGATAAAGCTAAATTTAAAGTGGGAATAAATGGAAATGTGATGGGAAACTGTGATTTAAAGATTAAAGATAACTGAAGCCGGTGTTGGTGGTGTGTACGTGTAATCTCAGCAGTCTGGGAAGTGAGGGTAGAAGGGGGGTGGTAAATTCAAGTCTGGCCTGGGCAGCTAGGTGACTGAGAAAGACTCTGTCTCAAAATCAAAATCAGAAATAAAAAAGATAATTGAAATAGAAAGAAGCCCATCTCAAAATAAAAAAATAGAGTTAAAAAAGATAATTGAGATAGAAAGGACACATCAAAAGGAAAACCCTGAAATGTGGAACTAAATATTTTAAGTTACTTTGTAAAGACCAGGAATTGGCCACGGTGGGGAGAAGGAACCCAATGAATATACTCCCAAGGACGCACACAGCAAGAAAAACTCACGCTGGGAAAATACAGAAGAATAAGCACTTATGGATGCCAATGATCACCTTCTTTTTGAGGACTGGTGGTTTCACTGGTAAACAAACAAACATAAGTTACTGTAGGAACCCCCTCCCCACAAACACACTCACATAATACCAACACACTTTAACTTACATTTAATTATACGTGGAAACATTTCTAGAAAGACGCAAGCCACCAAAATAGACCAACAAAAAGACAGAAAATGTGACAAAGAAAGGGGCTGGGAGAGGTCAAGGCACTGGTGAATTTTACCAAACACTTAGAGAAGAATCAAACTAACACTTCCAAATGTTTCAGAAAATACAATCAGAGGGAATATTTCAAAACTCACCCTGTAAGGTCAATACTACTCTAATATGAAAAACCAATGACAAGTAGAAATAATTTCATATCACACAAAGTAGGATTTAGTTCATGAATATAAGTTGTTTTAACATAAGAAGATCAGTCTATGTAATAAATCTATCAATTGAAGAAAAGGGGTTAAAACCATGTGATCACCTCAATCTAACATCCTTTATGGTTAATAAACTCAATAAACGAGGGCTAGAACTCTGGATCTGGCAAACAGCACCTCACAAACTCACACGAACGTATTAATGGTAAAAGCCAGTGTGCTTTGCATCTAAGATTAGGCACCAGCAAGGGTGCCCAGTTTTACCACTTCTACTCAACACTGTAATAGCGATTCCAGACAGAGCTATTAGCAGATAAAATGAAATAAAAAGCATCCCAAGTGAAAGGGAAGAAGCAAGTCTACCTCTCTTTGTTGATATCATCTTACGTATAAAAATCTATCATAATAAAGTTAATGAACAACTTCAGGATGGTTTTAGGATACAAGATCGTTATGAAAATTATTTTTCTTTCTGTATGCTACCAATGAATAACCTCAAATAAAATTAGGAAAACAATTTATGATAGCATCAAAATATTATGATACTTAGGAATAAATTTAATGAAAGGAGCTGTACACAAAACTACAAAGCACAGCTGAAAGAACTAAAGAATATCTAAATGAAAAGACAACCTATATTCATGGACCATTAAGATGAGAACACTCCTTACACTGACCCACAGGTTAAATACAATCTTAATCAGAATCCTAGCTACAAGTTTTTGTAGAAAATGACAAACTGATTTCAAAATTCATAGGGAAATGCAAGGCACAGAATCTCCAAAGTAGTCCTGCAAAAGGAGAAGGAAGTTGGAGGACTCACACATCCCAGTTTAAAAACTGTGATTCTAGAATAATCAAGGCTGAGTGGAACTGCCATAAGGGCAGACTCACATCAGTGAGGTAGAACTGAGAGTCCAAACACAAACTTTTATACCTATGGTTAGTTGATTTTCACCAAGTTACCACAACAATTTGTTGGGGAAAGATTTTTTTCCAACAAATGGTGCTGGCAGCAGAACCAACCCAGGCCCCTACCTCACAATCTATTCAAAATGGTTCAGAGAGCTGAATGTAAGTGTTCAAACTATGAAACCCCCAGAAGACACCACAGCAGAAAATCTGCATCACTTGGATTGGGCAATGGTTTCTCACATACAACATCAAAAGCACCACCAACTGAAGAAAAAAGTAGACAACTTGGCCTTTACTCAAATTAAAATTTCTGTAGTTCATAAGATGAAAAGATCACATACAAGATAGGAGAAATTTTTTGCAAGATATATATCTAGCTAGATATTTGCATCCAGAATATGTAAAGAATTCTTACAACAGTAATAAAAATAAAAAACCCACTTTTTGAAATGGCCAAAGGATCTGAAAACCATTTCTCCAAAATGTACAAACAGTCACTGAGCACCAGGAAAATGCAAGTCAAATCCACCATGGTACACAACTTCACAACCACTAGGATGGTTAGTATTAGAGGACAGATAAGTGTTGGCAGTGATGTAGAGAAATTAGAACCTTCACACTCTGCTGGTAGGAATGTAAAACGGCAGCTGCCTTGGAAAAGTCTGATAATTTCTCACAATAGTCATGCTTATGATCCTACTCCTAGATATATATCCAGGCGAAAGTAACAAGTATGTCCACAGCAAAACTTGTACAGAGATATTCACACAGCATTTTCTAATGGCTGTAACAGCTGAGAAGGGGGAACGACCTGTAAGACTGTGAATTGATGAATGTGGTGTCTTGACACAGTGGTGGGAAGAATGCAGGGGAGAGTAGCGAGAAGGAGACAGGGACACGGCAAGTGGAAGGCAAGACATTTATGTTTATCTAGGAATTTAGGAGATGAAGGGATAAATGGAAGGATTTCCTGCAAAGTTTTAGCACTGGTTTCTTCCATGTGGCTAGCAAGGGAGATTATTAACTTTATAAACATGTTATTACTACATAAACTGACTCATTTCAATTAGCCAATATTATTTCTTTACAGAATCTAATGAAGTAAAGTAAGAAAGATAAATTCTGAGTCATCCTACAGAAATCAGTTTCTTGTTCCGGCTTCTGGGTGAAACCACAACCTTTATGACTTCTATGAGGGCTCAACTTGCTGTGTGCCAAAAGCCACCTTCTATGTGACCTCACCAGGCTGTCCCAGGTCCATCCTACATAATGCCTGACTCTTGCTCTCAGCAGCTCTGCCAGGACAGAAGGGCACAAACTTCCTCGTACTTAGAGGACTGGAGACCAGGACCAATGAGTCCATGATCATCCGCCGATCCTGCAGGCAGCACGGTCACATGCTGCCGTCTCCCTTCTGTCTGTCCCAGGACTCTGGAGCTCAGAGCCTGGCCAGGTCTTCTAGATCACACAGCACATGGTCACACAGGGAACACTGTAGCGGGAAACTCAATTATTAGGAAACTCTAATTTCAAGCCAGGGATCTGAAGCAAATCAATCTACAACACACTTAGTTATGAAACAACCAGAGCTTCTCAAGGCAGCTTGCTGTTGTGTGGATGTGGTTTTGCACCCCAAGGCTTCTTGTGTTGGGGCCTTGGCCTGCAGTGTGGCAGTGTGTGGAACTGGACCCTTTAAGAGGTGGGCCCTCGTGGAAAGTGGATACAGCACTGGGACAGTACCTTTGGATGGGATTAATGCTGGATTCTTGGAGAGAGTTAGTTCCTGGGAGAGCAGGTGGATACACAGAGCAACATGGGCCTCTCTCTCCCTTGTGCTACTTCTGTGGTGAAGGCATCTGCCATGCCAAAACATAGTCACCACTTGTGAGGATGTGACACAGCCTCAGCATTTGTGGGAGAAAGAGGAGGCACTGTGCTGTTTGAACTTTCAGCCTCCAACACCATGAGCTAAGTGAACCTCTTTTCTTGTGAAATACCAGCCTCAGCTATTTTGTTATAGCAACAGGAGACTAAAACACAGCTGTTGTCATTACTATGGTACTTCTCTACAGTGCTTTGCAGTCGATGAAGTACATCAAGGCAGTCGTGCAATGGTAACCCAACAACAAGCTGACGCTCTCTTCATGTTTAAAAAACTCAACATAGGGCTGGGGGTAGAACTCTGTGACTCAGAGCTTGCTTAGCTCGTGTGATGCTTAGCTTTAATCCCCAGAACTGCAAATAAAAAATAAACAACTTTAAAGTAAATAAAACAAAAATCGAGATTGATCACTCCTATTGAGCAATCACAGGTGTTCTGCTGGGCTCCTTTTGTAGGTGAGGCAGCAGACACAGGTAAGCTTAGTGACGAGTCTGGAGTCATACTCAAAACAGGTGGGGCCCAAGCCAGACGTGCCTGACTTTAGAGCCAGAACTCCAGGCCTATTTCTGCTGCACAGAGTGTGAACACATAATAACCCTGCATATTGCTGTTGCAGCTGCACACGCTTTCACAGCTAGAACACACTGCATTGTTATTTTGTTGGAAGTTTTCATTTTAATGCATAAATCTAGGGGGTGCAAACTCTTAGCATTCATAGCCCTTCAGTGTGGTGAAATTGGAGTGATATTTGCAGATCAATAGTGAAATCTGCTGAGGTGAGTAGAACCCCCCCCAGTACTTAACCTTTCCTTTACACGACACGCTGAAGAAAATTGCCAGCACGAGGCTTCAACGAAGAAGGCCAGAAGTTCACTCTGCTGAGTAACTGCTTAATTAGACACCTTTCAGAACACTGCAACCTCCTGCAAAGGTCAGCTTGACTATGACAGCTGTGTAGATATGTACCGGGAGGAGGAGGTCACACTGGCACACGATTAAGACCAACGAATTTTTAACATCTTGGTAATGAAGCTCTGTGGCCCTCTGTTGTGGTGAACTCATGTGCTGCCATGTGGGGGTGAGATGTAAAGTAAAATAACAAGCCTACGACGGGAACTTCCTGCCTTTTCTTTATGAGATGCATGAACTATCATGTGGAAGACAAGTTATGTTCTCAAGAGTGGAGACAGCGAGACTGAGGCACAGACCGACAGACACAGAGACAGAGACAGAGACAGAGACAGAGAGAGACAGAAAGACAGAAAGAGAAAGGAGAGTGGCTTCACAATGGTTTGTCTCCGTCAAACTCACAGTGAGGCTTATTTCCCCAATACAAATTAAACAGTGTTGGGAGGTGGCACCTATTAGGAGGTATTTGGGTCACAGGGCCGAGCTGTCATAAGTACACTAATGCCCTCGAGGTGCAGTGAGTTCTCACTCAAGGGACTGGGTCAGTTACCACTGGAGGAGCAGACATTACAGTGCAAGGCTTGTCTCACGCGTTGGCTTTTCTGCACATGCCCATTTCCCTTTCTCCTGCTGTCGCAGCCCACCGGATGTAGCCACTTAATCGTGAGCTCTGCCGCCTCCAGAGCTGTGAACTAAGTAACCCCCCTTTCTTTACAAATAACCCAGTCTCAGGCATTTTGTTGTTAGAGTAACAGAAAAAAAAAAACAGTTGAAGACAGAGACAAAGAAAGGGAGGGAGAGAAAGACAGAGAGAGCAAGAGAGAGATTCCTAGCCTTAGCATCGAAGAATAATACCTTCCTGTGAGTTTCTCCTTAGGGTGCTGAGTTTAGTGGTGATGCACTGAGCAATGAGCTATACTCCGTTCTCCTTAAAATAAGAAAGAGGCTTCATGAATCGTGAAGTGTGTGTTTACGATTGTGTACTAATAAGTGTGTGACCCCTGCACTGGCCTCCTTGCTCTCCCCAGCAGTTCTTCTTGCATGAGACACTGGCCAGGAAGACAAATCATGTCACCGGCCCACTGCTGCATTATGAGCTCAGGGTTAATTAGCAAATTTAACAGCAAAGACTATGGTTTTTCAATTGGAGAATTCATCTTCCAACAACCCTAAACTTCCTTTACTGAGGAAGGGCACTTTGCTCTGGAGGTGCTGGGCCAGAGGATGTTTAGAACTATGGGGCTTTTACTGAAATTACTTGGGGGCCCTCCAGGAGGACAGGACGGGGGCTGGATACTGTCAACGTGAAGCTGTAGTGACACCTAAAGTAAATACATCAACAGTGCCCCACGGGAGGCTCCACCCTCCAGAGCAGAGCACTAGATGGCCTCCAAACCTCCAAACGTCTCAAAGCACCTCATCCTCACGCTGTCACACTTCAAGCTTCCAGCCAGATGTGGAAACGACTACACTGGTTCCAAACTAGCCAGAGGAGGAGGGGCCAGGCATGCCCCCGTGGGGGGGCTCAGCCAGGAAGGGGCACTCACCATCTGCAGAATGTCAGCGGAGACCATCTGCATGCAGCACATGGCTGTGGCCAGTGCACAGACGATAGTAGAGAGGACATTCAGGGCGCACACACTGAAGAGCAGGTCCTGCGGGCAAAGAGGTAGGAGAAGGTCAACTCATCTTGGCAACGCAGACAGCAGAAGCCTTCACCCTCAGTGAGGTCCAGGATATGAGTGAGCGAAGCCATTCGCTAACTAGTTTTGTTTTGTGTATGTGGTTTTATTTCAGGATCAAAATTGGCCTTTAATATGCATACCTTTGTTTATTCATTTATGTAGCTGATCAAACTATTCTTATTATTGAACGATGGCTTTTAAAAGTTTGATAATGACTAGGTCATCAGTAAAATGTCTAAGAAAATCTTGCCATGGTCAATGTGTAAGAAGATGGATAATTTTTAGCAATCACAACATGTAACTTAAAACCTTGATGAGTGATTAGTAAAACAGCAAGAATTTAAATGAAATTCTATATCTTAGGATAATTGTGAATGCAGTTGTAAGAATCCCCTCTTCCTAATCCCTGTTATCACTAGTTTGTTCTCCATCTTTATAATGTTTTGATCTGAAGAATGTTACACAGACGGAGGACTGGGGACGCAGTGCAGTGATACAGGACTTGTCTGCCATGTGCGAGGCCCTAGGCTCAGTCTCTGTCTCCAGTACTGCCAAAAAAAAAAAAAGATTACATTAAAAAAAGAATGTTATATCAGTACAATCATATAGTATATAACCTTTCAGAACTGGCTTTTGACACTCAGCATCATCTCTCAAGATTCATCCAGGCTGTTGTGTACAGTAGTATCTGTTTAATGAGAGCCTGAAAACACAGAAGGGACCAGTCAGATGCCAGTGGAGAGGCACTCAGTCAGAAAGCATGGGGACAGTCTGAAAGTGACCTCAAAGCCCAGACCAACAGGTTATGGTCATTTACTGGGCATTGGTGGTGGTGGGGGACACGAGAGGTGGAAGAGGGAGCAGGAGATTCTGATGGGTGGAAAGAGAAGAGGCCAGCAGGTAAGCCAGGAGATCCTGGGAGAGAAGGAGTCCTAAAAGCAGAGTAACCAGTGTGGTTTAGGATGTGGAGAGGCTGAACTGCTGGGCACCTGTTCCATCAATATATTAGTGAGTGGTTCGAAATCTGAGCCTGGAGCTCAAGATGGTGATCAGCGCCGAGAAGCCGTTCCTATGGCCTTGATCTGTGGATGTTTCTAATGTAGCTATGGCCTCTGTTTATACATTCTCACCTTCAGATCCATCAGGCTTCAGGGGATCAGAGACCCCCACTGACTCCCTGCAGAGAAGGGCATTTCTTTGATGAAATTATTTTTCTCATATTAAAGATACACCAGAGGGTAAGCTGAAACTATATATGAAACTTTTAAATGTCTCCTGCCAGGAAGTTCAAAATTGTAATTAAAATAGTAGCATCTGTTAATGTAATGCAGCTGACAACATAAATGATGCCTGCACTTTGTCCTCACATTTAGACATTTCAACTTTATCGATCACGCATTCTTTTGTCATTGAAATGAGTGCCCCACCCTTCTGAAAATAACATTCATTTTGCGCATATTTCCCTTGCAGCCAATTATAACTACTTACAGAAAGTGACACAAGCCAGGAATGTGCATCCTGGGGAAATGCTGCTGTACGTCTCACACAGGGTGTTTATTTGAACTCATGCCAAAAAGGTATGTCACGTACCAGTTGTTTAAATGCTTAGCTGTTTTCTAAATGACTCCACACCACTTAGAATTTTGGTATGTGTTTTCTTAGAATTATTTTCTGGTTTAAATAATGCTTTTACCCCTTGTCAGCTTTATCAGAGTCTTCTACAAGCCCTGAAATCCATGTTTTATAAAATCCCGTTCCAAGGTTATTCAAAACAGTAAGTGCAAGAATAAAGTAAATTTTTCACTGCTGAAACTGAGCTTTCCTGCTGGATACATCCGCATACTGACTTTTGAAATTATTAACCCTAATAAAATGAGGAAAATCAAGTATAGAACAAATCATGTGTAGAATAAAACAAGAAAAAAAATTAGATACTTAGGCAAACCTAAAAACGATGTACTCTTTTAAAATCTTTCCAGCTCAGGTAAATTCTGGATATTTATAACACAATTAACAGAGAAAGGAGACAACATGAAAATTTAGAGATGCCTGTGGTATGAAACATTTAGAATTTAGGACTTTGATTCCCTGGCTTGCTGGCAATATTGATATAAAGTCAACAAACATATATTCATTTCTACTAGCTCGCCCATTAGTTTCCTCCCACATGTTGTCTTTCTTTGAATAGCAAGAGTGGACTTGATAGGAAGGCACCGCCAGCCAAGATATGATGATGGAAAGCATAATAGTAAGAGGCTCATGGCTTAGGGCAGAAGTGATCACAGCAGACAGTAATTGTCTGTGGACAGGATGCTGAGCTCCATGGCCAGGGGTGCTTGCCTGACACTAACTGCAGGTCTGTGTCAGAAGAGGCACTCTACCTTAGGCCTTCCTGCTCCCGGTAAACATGTCAAGAAGGGAAACTGTTGACTATTCTTTACCCAGCTCATGTCCTCAGGGTGTGTTTGCAACAAGCGAAGCAGGTAACAGCTCCCCATTGGCAAAGTATAGGTTTGCTGTAGAGGCAGAGTCCCCAAGATTGGTATCCTTCTTCTAACACAGTTCTCTGTGCAGGCATCCAGGATGGGCGCTCTGAGACAGGAGGGGCATGGGACGCTGACACGACCCAGTGTGCCAGTGTGCACTGGGGCTACTGCTTTCCTCATGAGGCATGAATGGCTGTGTCTAAAACACAGGTCTTGTGTCTTTTGGCAGAGAAGTAATAGCAGATAGTAACAGGCTAGTTTGTAGCTGAAAAGAGAGAGAAGCCCAACCCTGAGAAAGGAAGAGACAGCACATCACTCCTTCTATCATGGGAGAAGATCAAGAGTGGAGTTCATCTCTTCTGCTGCTATGCAGTGGAATACCTCATTCAGAACTGGTGATTGCTAGATACCTGTCTGAAAATTTATGGAATATCCCTTCTCAATTTTAACTGCATGCTAGAAAGAAGTGATATGCTTAATTTCCAAACTTCCAACCACACACACAGAAAAATTCATCTTTGCCTTTAAATGAAGGCAGAAACAAGACTCAGTTTTTTAAAAAAGCTTTTCTTTGTACCGAGAGAGAGAGAGAGAGAGAGAGAGAGAGAGAGCGTGTGTGTGTGTGTGTGTGTGTGTGTGTGTGTGAGAGAGAGAGAGAGAGAGAGAGAGAGTGTGTGTGTGTGTGTGTGTGTGTGTGAGAGAGAGAGAGAGAGAGAGAGTGTAAAATTGGTAATTTTATTTTCCATAAAATTGTTCAAGAGATGCAACACATCCTAGGACAGACCCTGGGCTATTTAGCTGTTTCCATAGAAAGTAGTTATTGGGTCAGATGTTCTGGAGGCATGTCTGTAATTCTAATACTCTGGGAGGCTGAGGCAGAAGGGTTGAAAGTTTGAGACCAACCTGGGCAATGGTAGCAACTTATTGAGACCCTGCCTGAAAAAAAAAGTTTAAAAAGAGCTGGAGAGGTAGCTCAGTGTGAAGGCCAGGGCGTTGATATCCAGCACATACACCCCCTGCAACCCCCCCCCAAAAAAGGGATGTTGGACACCGCAGTCTGTGGCTGGCTTGAATACTGATCCTACATAAGGGGCTGTAAATCTAAGTGAAGTTCGCTTTCTTTGACCACTCTCACCAATGCAAATGCTGCCACAAGAGGACAGGATTGCTCCTCCCACAAAAGGTGTTCTTTGCTCAGTGGCACTTTTAATCTTAACCTGGGATCACGGGGCAATTTACGTTTTTTCATAGAACTCCACCTCATTCCAATTGAAAACCTGTCCTTTGCCTGCTGAAGCTACAGGGTATATAGCCTTCACTCAACAGCTATAAATTGCCTAAACCTTAATAAGTATAAATAGCTGTAATTTAAAGAATATTTGTCACTTTTCTGATACTCAGGGAAGGGTAACTAGGTTACAAAATGTGTATGTGCATGTGTGTGTGTGTGTGTGTGTGTGTGTTTTTTTGCAGTACTGGGGATGGAACTCAGGACTCTGCGCTTGCTAGGCATGCGCTTATTCCACTGAGCTATATCCCCAGCCCGTGCATGTGTGTTTACACGCCTCTATGTATCACTGTGTGCAAGTGGGGTGTGTGTGTGTGTGTGTGTGTGTGTGTGTGTGTATCTACCTATAATTTCATTATCAATTCTGGATATCTAAAACCACTGTAATCCTACTTAGCTTCTAGCTTTAAAACATTGCTTTTAAAAATTTGACTTTATCCTAAATATATGAAACTGTAAAACAAAAAATAAGTATAGTGAAGAAAGTTTTGGAAAAGCAAGGCTTTGCGCACATCCAAACGTACATAGCTCATTAACAGAACAGGACAACAGAGGAAGCAGTAATAGCAAAACAGAAGGAAAACTGAGGGGGGTGACCCTCACATGGCAACAGTGCTGCACTATGTAGCTTTTGTGATAATTAGCTCTCTTTGAAAAGCAAAGAAGACAGCTCTAGATGTGAAAAGAACAAGACACAAAAATTCTGCCTTGAGAACCAGATGCAAAAATCCTCAACACAATATTGATGAACTAAAATCTGGTAACATATTAAAAACATGTTATAGCCAAGTTTAGTTTACTTGTTTTTTTTTTTTTTATCTTTTTGAGACAAGGTCTCACTATACAGTTCAGGCTGACCTTGAGCTCACTTTGTAGCCCAGGCTGGTCTCAAACTCACAACGATCCTCCTGGGGTGCTGGGATTACAGGTGTGCACCACCAGGCCCGGCTACTTCTATATTATCATGTTTTAACACAAGCTTATCGGTGGAATTCACCACATGAAATAAAAAGAAACCACATGATCATCTCAACAGATGCTGCATAAAAGCTGATACTTCAACGTTAATGTACAGAGCTTCTCATAAACTAGAAATAGGTGAGTTCCCTCAATTCGAAAAACCTTACAGCAAAGACTCCAGGTAAGGAAGTAGCTGCCACACTGACTTCTGCTTGACATTTTACAGCACATCCCAGCCATTTCAACAAGGTAATCAAAAGAAGTAAATATTATTCAAATTAGAAAAGAAGACAACTGTCCAAGAAGATATGATTATTTACACAGAAAACCCAATGACATTTTGGAATATTTTGAATTAAATTAGATGGCTGAGCAGTGTTGCTGAATATGAAATATGTATGCAAAATTATTGCATTTTCACACACTAGCAAGGAACAGGAAGTCTGACTTGTAAAAAGATATTATTTACATTAGCAATGAAGATGTACTCAGGATAAAAACAGAGAAATATGAGAAAGTATATTGTGAATGAATCAATAAATAGGAAGAGTAAATAGGAAGAGTCACATTATAAATGTCAATTCTCTTCAAATTAATTTATAAAGCCAATGGTATTCTAGTAAAGATCACAACAAAGCCTTGTGTACTGGTACATGTATGTGTGTGGCTGTGCGTGTGAATGGCATGTGCATGTGTGTGTATACTGTGACTTGATAACCCTAAACTGCAGATGGCAGGTGATAAGACTAAGAATTGGCCAAGACTGACTTTCATTTTCAAGAGTGCCATATTTTAGATGTGGTTTGAGCCTAAAGGTTCCTGTGTTGTAAGATCAGACCAGGTAGGCAGTATACGAAGTGGTAGAACTTTTCTTTTCCAGTATTGGGGATCACCTTAGGGCTTTTACACTGAGCTACATTCCTAATCCTTTTTAAATTTTTTTTAAAGTTTGAGACAAGGTCTTGCTAAGCCACTAAGTTACCCAGGCTGGGTTTGAATTTACAATCCTCCTGCATCAGCCTCCCAGAGTGCTGGGATTATAAATAAATATGTGTCACTATGTCTGGCTAAAGGCAGAACTTTTAAGATGTGGAGTGTAGTGAGAGGTAACTGCGTCACTGGCACATCACCATTTGAGGGGGTCAGCCCTGGTCTCTAGGTGTGAGTTAGTTCCTGAAAGAGTAGATGGTTCCACAAAGTGCCAGACGGGCCCTCCCTGTTCTCTATCTCACCATGTCATCACTCCGTGCGTGTGTTCCTGCCAGCATGATGCTTTCCACCATGAAATCCACATCAGAGAATGAACAGATAGATTGCCTGGTCTTGGACTCTCATCCCACACAACTGGGGGCTAAATAAACCATTTTTCTTTATAAAGGGCCCAGCCTCAGGTATTTTGCTATGGGAACAGAAAATGGACTAATACAGGCCACCAAGTGGTCTTTATAAGATGGGACCTTCTTGGTGCAAAGGAGCTAGATTCTGAAGCGTGCATGGTGCTTGTTGCATTGCTGGCCCTGCAAAAAGTGGAGAAGATTTCCAAAGACCTCCTCCTATCCTCTCTCCTTCTGAATTAAAGGACTAAGCTGTGTGCCAGAACTGGAGCTGGCAACTGTCTTGAGGGCAAAAGCTAATCTAAACACTAGGGTTTGGTTCCTGGTCTAGCAGTAGGATGGGGGGCTGGACAGAGACTCCAAAATGGAGCTCCAAAATTCAAAAGGGACTCTCCTGGTTGCAGGTCTCAGTATTTTCTAGCTGCCGACAGTGGCAGGGATGAACGGATTTTAGACACAGTCCTCAAATTAGACTCACATGATTCCTATACATTAACAAGTATTAGTTCTTAACCAGAAATCATCCCATAAGTTAAAAAAGCAGAATGTGCAGAAACAGAGACTAAAACAGTGCAGGCGGGGCACAGTGGGGGTAAGAAAAAATAGGGAGGTCAAAGGACACGAAGTTGTAAATGTGTAAGATGAAAAAGTCTGCAATTTTAATGCACAACATGAAGACTATGATTAAAAATACTGTTGAATTCTAGATCTTTTCAGAGTGGAGTTTTTCAGTGCTCTTGCCACAGAAAAAGCATTACTGTGTGAGATCATGGCATCATAACCATTTCATTATTTTAAAAAGTACATAAAATCACAGTTATACCTTCAATAAATACAATTAACTGCAATTTATTTAAAATTCTACATTATGAGACCATGCATTACCCCATCAGCAGGAAGCAACAGTAATAAACAACTGACTTAAGTTCTCAAGGACCACAGACACTGGAACTGTTGTGAAGTATAGAACAGCTATGCACCAAAAGTCCAAAGAAAGCTTTAAAAACAGCATTACAAAGATGAGCAACAGGCAGTGGCAACCTGGAATAAATAAGTCTTCCTAAAAGTGAGTTTTAAAAGTTTCAACACATTCTCTGTTTTGATAGGTCATGGAAGAGGGAAGAATTCAAAGATTTACCAAATGGTATAGCTTGGGCACTAAGAAGTCAGACAGAGCCCAGTGCTGACCCTGGAGGCCTGATGCCAGGCACAGTGGCCTGGGTCCTAGGTCCAAGGGAAGGCTCAAGGCAAAGGGGTACTGAATTGTTACCAAGGGAAACAGGGAGGCAGCAACAATCTGTCTTCAAGGAAAGTTTAGAGATTTAAATTCTTACCAGCCAGCATGACTTAGTATAAAATGATAACAATTAAGGTAGTGTAAGGGCTTGGATTATAGCTCAGTGGAATAAATGCCTAGTGCGAGGTCCTGAGTTTGATCCCCAATACTGCAAAAAACAACAGCAACAAAAAACTGAAGATAGTGTGTAGTAAGGTTGGCCCTTTATGCCCACAGGTTCAACTAACTGAATCACAGGTTCTACTAATTGCAGATAAAAAATATTCAGAAAAATGCATCTGAATGAACATATATAGACCTTTTTCTCTTTGTCATAATTCCCTATATAATACAGTAGACCGAATATTTACATAGTATTTATATTTTTTAGGTAATATAAACAAAGCACAGATGATTTAAAGTGCATGGAGGTATATGACTAAGTTCTATGCAAATACTGTTTCTTCTTATACAAGGGCCTTGAGTATCTTTGAATGTATACTGCACATACCAAGAACTGTGCTAGCAGATGGAGAGAGAACCAAAGATTGATTTAACAAGAAGAGATGCAAATAAATATTGGACCACGATGTAGAGTAGGCAAGACAAAGTAGATTCTTGTAAAAAGAATGGACTATTGAATAAATAATGCTAAAATAACAAGTTATTTATGAAGTATGCACAAAATCAGTGCCAGATGGATTAAAAGCAGAACGTGAAAGGAAAAAAAAATCAAGGAAAGCGAATATATGAGAGTATCTTTATCTCTTCAAAATAGGAATGGATTTCTTAAACAAAAGACAAAGCTCATATGAATCACTAAACCAATAACCAATAGAAAAGTGAAGAATAAATAGACAGGAATGGCAATTCTCCAAAGAATAAACATGAATGGTGAATGAATATCTAAAAAAATGATCAATTTCTATAATACCTAAGAAATGAACACTGAGGCCACAGATAAAGTTTGTGTACTACTGCACTGGCAAAATCTATAACACTATTACCATGATGTGTTGGAGTCATAGATCAGTGAGGCGTCTAAAACATTTCTAATGGGGTAAAACTGATACAGTCAATGTAGAAAATAATGTGACATCACCATCCAAAGTTGAATGTTTGCAGCCATCTTCTTGGGATGCATTTTCCATGTGAGCCACAAAATAGACACATAAGAATTGATCCCAACCAGAATCTTTACTAAGAGCAAACAACTTCCACAGGGGAGAGTTGACTACACTGTGCCATATGCACAGGTGGAATATTTCAGGGCAGAGAATCCATAATTGACAGCTACACACAACCACATGGGTGTATTTCAGAAAAGTTATAAAAGCCTACATGGGACCTTATATCGTATTTATAAAACTAAAGAAAAAGTGAAACACTAAGACTATGTTTAAGTATATGAATCTAGGTAATTAAGCTACTAAAAATGAGAAAAGTACAGAATTCAAAATGGTAGCTCCATCTGCTGGGCATAGACGTAGGTAGACATGTTGTGTGGGTGCTATGGGATTCACAGTGAGTGCCAAGGACTAATTTTATATGGTGTTTTATAATTTACATGTGCTTTATTGCTATGTCCATTATTGTATCACAAGAAACAAAAAGGAAATGAAAGACCAGAGAAGATCATTTGGAAGAAGAATGAGGTAAAGGAATCTTTTCCTACTAGATTCTAAGACCTGTTAAAAAGCAGAGTGAATAAAGTAGGGTGAAATTGATAAAAACGTAGAAAAATAGACTATAAGGGCAAAAGTAGAGATCACAAGAACCAGGGAAACATGTCTACCCCGTTAGTAGGAAAAGAATAGTTCACAATAAATGACAATAGGATAATTGTTCATGTGCAGTCATCAATAATTTTCCACCACTCACAAATGGGAACTTAAAATTCCTAAATCTTTTTTTTTTTTTTTTTTGGTGGTACTGGGAATTGAACTCATGACCACATGCTTGCAAGGCAGGCATTGTGCCACTGAGCTATATCCCCAGCCCCAAACTCCTAAGTCTGCAACACACAACTCCACAACTTTTAGATGAAAACTATAAGATGAAAAGAGACCATCTTACAACTTTGGGAGAGGGGAATACAGATGATCCTTGTGACATACTTATACATATTTACAAATTCTACTGCTCCCTAAAATTTACTGGTGACCCCAAGGCATTACTTGTGGGGCGTTTGTCAGCTCTGTGCAGGGAAGCCGAATGTCTGGTTTGCCTGATGTCCCTGTCCACAGCTGGGCTGAGTGAGGTGGGCTCTGCCTCCCAGTTTCTACTCAGATGCTGTAAGCAAGGGTAACAGTGCTACTAGTCTTTTGGGCTGGCTGTAGGGTCACCTGTCTTGTGTATGTTTCCTCTTTGTGATTTCACTGTATCAAAGGCTCCAGAGCATAGAGATGAAGTGCTGGTGAACGTTCTGGGTGCAGGAGGGTGGTGCTGTGCTTTTTGAAGATAAGCTTCATTCACGCCCAAGCCACAGTGCTATTGGCCATGAGTCCAATGTTAAAATAGCAACAACATACTGAGTCCACCAAAAAAAATGTATACATCAGGAAGAGAAAAGCTTGTGTATTTTAATACTAAATATATTAGGACATTATGAGAATACAAGTTACCTTTGGCCTCTACAATTATAAGAGGTGCTCAGAGTGGCAGCCATGAGCTGCCAGCCATTTATTAGTACAGCAAACTGCTGAAGCATATGTACATTTTTTGATGGACTCTGTATATTAAATAAGGTATCTTTAAACAGGAGCAGTTTACAGACAAGGTTCTATATTGATTAGTTGATAATAATGTTGTGACCAGAAGCTCAAAAGAAGCCAACTTGGTATTTCTCAAGAAGCAATTATTAAGTATTCACTAATTCAGGTTTATAACAACTTTATAGACCATAATTCCTGTGGGTAGTGATGAGAACAGACAGTATTTGTGAACAATGCAGAAGTTGCTGGTATTCAGAAAGTCTGATATTTCTATAAATGGAAAATAAAAAGACAGCCCAATATGAAAGTAGGAAAAGGTATGAAAGGTAATTCATGAATCAGTCTGCTGGGTAGCCCTTAACATACAGAACTATTCCATTTCTGGGCAGAATCAAGCGAACCAACAAGGGAACCCAAATGGTCTCCCAAAAACTAACCAGAGCCAGGCACTTTTAACACACTGTCTTGGTTACTTTTCTTGTTGCTGAGACAAAATACCTGACACCCAAAGTTGAAGGAAAAATGGTTTATTTTAGCCCACAGTTTGTAGAGGTTTAGCCACTGATCAGCTGGCTCCCCAGCATGGCAGAAGGGCATCACAGAGGCAAAATAGTTCATGGTAGGCAGAAGGCAGTAAAAGTAAAAGCAGCAAGCTGTAAGTGACAAGCAGTGACTATAGCAGTCCTCTTTCTGTCCTTTATATTCTATCCAGAGTACCCACCTTCAGAGCAGGTAGGGCTCACACCCAAGGTGGGCCTTTTTACACCCTGAACTATGCCCAATCAATCAGTGGACTGGTTTAGTAATCACATGCCCTTGATCCCATCATCACACATTTAATCCCAGCATCACACACTCTACCTTCAGCCACCTCTGGAAAGCCTTGCCTCTGACCACATGAGGCTTTGAGGGGACACCTAGCCTCACACATGAGCCATAACACACACCATGCCTGGAGATGAAAGGGAAGGTACCAAAGCCCAGCTCAGAGAGAGGGGCTCCTGCACAGAGCTGTGGTTGTTGGCAAAACTCAGCTTGTGAGAAGAGACTGGCTGGAGAAAATTGTGTTGCTGACTCTTCCCATGCCCTGTCATCTGGCAGGGATCAGACCTGAGGGACACGGCAAGGATCAGAGGAGAGATAATTGGGCAATAATTAATCCATCTGTCTGTCTATCTATCTACCCATCATTTGTTTATCTACCATTTATCTATCATCTACCCACTATCTGTCTCTATCATATATTAATGGAAAAGGCAAAATTGCTAACCCAATTCCCTTTCTATCTGCAATTTCACTTTCCATCGTTTCAACTTTTCATGGTCCAAAAATATTAATGGGAAAATTCCAGAAATAAACAGTTCATAAATTTCAAATAATTTTTATTATACTATGTTGTTATAATTACTTTATTTGACTGCTACTCATTGTTGGTTTACTCAAATTACACCCAGTTATAAATTACTATATACAATTTATAAATTAAACTGTATCCAATTTATAAATTAAACTTTATCATGAGTGTAAATGTCTACGTAAGTCATAGTACAAGTAGGGTTTGGTACTGCGGGGGGACTACTGTATAGTATCACTATGGGTCCACTTTTATGTTAAGAATGTCACATATAAATGCATTTTGTATAGAAAAACATCTAGAAGAAAATGTATCTGTAGTATGATTTCCACTCTACCTACCATCCATTCATCTATCAATCATTTCTCCAGTGTTTAAATTTTTACAGTGGTCAAGTACTGCTTTTATAATTTAAAAACAGTTCAGTAGATTCTTGTTTGGTTGCCTATTTTTGTGGTGCTAAGCTTGAACTCAAGGCCTCACACATGTTAAGGAAGCCCTCTACCAATGAGCTATTTGCCCAGCTCCAGGTTCTTTTTTAATCAATGGAGTGTTGAGGAAAATCCTTAAATTTTACTGTACAAAAATCTCAGAGTAATTGCAGGAATCTGTCATAACTGTCTAGATTCAGGACTCCACATTCAATCAGTCTAAATACTACAAGATCTTGTGAATAAATACCAAGGTAACATAAAAACAGATCACAGAAAACAGTTGAAAACGACAGATGACAAATTTGTAAAGCCATTCTGGAAGGCACGAAAAGTTTTACTGGTGACCATCAGTTTTAGTTGGTCTGTTTACCAGTGCAGTAACTTTAAAACTAATGTTTTAAAGAAAATAGAAACTTAGGAGGCAGGCAGATGGTTTGTGCTTAGGACTTCATCAGGGGAAAGGAGCCAGTAGAACACAGCAGTTGATACTAAGTCAAAGTGGTGGAACACATGTCTGTCAAATCCATTGTGGTGTAGAAGCTTGGCTTATCAGTGACATCATAGCGAGGCTCTCAAAAGATTCCATCAGAAATGCCAGCATGCTAAAGCAGCACTTGGTGATAGGCATATTCTTTGCACTGGGGCCAGGAGTGCTGCCACTCTGGGGTCATTTGTCACTCATCACGGTACCCATTCTGGGCAGGCCTCACAGAGAAGCACTGGGATGTGAGTGCTAGCAACATGCAGAGGACAGCAGGCTATGTGCTCAGAGCTAACGTGTCCCTGTTATGGTTTGTGTCTCGATGTCCTCTAAAGCCTCATGCAACCATAGGTGGGGCTTTTTCAGAGGTGGGTGAATCTAGAGTGTGTGACTGCTTTATGGTATAATGCTAGGATTGAGGGTGGGTGATTACTAGATCAGTCCACTGACTGCTTTGGCACTGCCCTAATCCCAGTAGCTTAGATGGAATATAAAATGGGCAGGAAGAAACTGCTAAGCTCCCTTCTTGCTTTGCTATCTTCCACCTGCCAAGAGGTGCCTGTCCTCTGAGATGTCCCTCTGCCGCGCCACCCTGCCTTGAAGCCATCTGGTTTTGCCCTGAAACCTCTACAAACTAGAAGCTAAATAAACCTCTCCTCCCTTAACTTTGGGTGTCAGGTACTTTGTCTCACCAACAAGAAAAGTAACTAATAGATTTAGTGGTTCTGTTTTAATGTTTAGATCTTTGCTCCATTCTGACTTTAGTTTGGTGCATGGTGATAGACATGGGTCTAGTTTTAGCCTTCAGCATGTGGAAATTCAGTTTTTCCAATGTCACTTATTAAAGAGGCTGTCTTTTTCCAGTGAACATGTCTGGTCCCCTTGTCAAAGATAAGGTGGCTGAGTGCTTGTAGTTGTTTCTACATCTACTCAGCTATAAGGAAAGAGAAACTGGAGGCTTTCATAGGTAAGTGGATGCAACGAGAGACCATATTTATAAGGGAAATAAATCAGACCCACAAGTATAAACATTGTATTGTCTCCCTAGTGTAAGAAACGGAAAGAGTAAGTAAGATCCAAAATGTCCAATACATTTGTGAAAGGGAAAGAAACTGCTCAAAAGGAAAGAACAACTGGGATGGGGGAAGGGAAAGGAAACAACATAGATAGACACAGGACAGCTAAGATAATTGTACTACTAATTTCTGTTAGTTCACTGAAAGGAACAGTTAGTGTTCATATTGTTTGATCATCTTACATGCCGGTATCTAGTAATCTGAGCAACTACTGTGAAGATAACAGTATGCAATATAATAACCATTGTTAATTTTCCATCCTCTTGTTTTGAAATCCTGTATCATTTTTATTTTTTTCCTCTTTAAAAAAAGCAAAAGAGCAAAGTAACTAAGATAGCCCCTGAGAGCTGGTGGCTAACCTAGACGCCAGCAGAAGATTCATGGCTGGTGAAAGGAAGGTCACATAGCTAAGCTATCCTTGGAGCACAGATCACGGTGTTCCTGAGTGTGTATCTCTGAACTGTGTGTACCTGTGTGCCTGTGCGTGTGCGTGTGCGTGTGCTTTGTGTAAGGTGCTGTGCAAACATGAAATGGGTGTCCTGCTCTGTTATAGGGAATCAAGAGAAGTTGCGGGATGTGTGCTGTCCTGGTAGTGAGAGCAGGGCACCTTCTGGTGCGTCCCCTGTGACTGTGGGAGGGAGGGGACTCAGTGCCTCATGGATTCTGCTAAGCCACAGGTGAAGGACGTGGGAGGGAGGAGGGGCTCAACGACTGTTAGGATGGGAGGGGGCCCTGGAGGTCCCTATAAAAAGGCAGGGAACAGGG
This sequence comes from Dinomys branickii, assembly GCA_004027595.1. NCBI lineage: Eukaryota > Metazoa > Chordata > Mammalia > Rodentia > Dinomyidae > Dinomys > Dinomys branickii. Next base: position 106,947 of record PVLD010003110.1, read on the forward strand.
CAAAGCTGACACAATAGGGATACCCTCCATACAAAGGAAGCCAACCACACGAGCAGAGGAAGCAGCCTGACTAAGTGCAGGCAGGAAGGGCCTGCCCCTCCACACTAGAGGGTACCACGGCCCTCCTAAGGTCACCGATGAGTGCTGACCTGTGACCCGTGATTTACTAGTGCTGTGGCCTATGAGCGGTGAGTGAGCTTTGGATTCAGAATGGTAACACATGACCTATGACCTGTGACCTATGAGCGGGGATGTGTGAAGCAAACGCCTAAGAGTGAGGAGCAAGGCTTTGGAGGAGCGCCTGGGCGACTCGCCTTGGAGGAGGAACAGTTGGCTTAGACTGCAGAAGTGTGCGCGTGGGCTGTGAAGGTATCAGCAGAAACTGCCATGTATTATTAATTTCTCTTCAGGCTCAAATTTTGGAAATATGTCTGTTAGCTGAAAATGATACAGTTTTCTGTATTAATATTGCATCTGCCAAGTATTTTGTTCCACATGAAAACAGTAGATAGAAAGGTCATATTTAATGAATTATAACTTACGTGTTAATCATAAAGATGTTTTGAAACACAATATTAACATAAGAAATTTAACTCAACTCATTTAAATGCAGCGTGGCAGTGGGGGGTGCTAAATAGCTGCATCTCCCCACAGCCCATATTCTGAAACCTGAATCCCGTTCAAGGAGATGGTCCTGGGAGGTGGGGCCCTTGGAGGGACTAGGACGAGACGGGGAGATGGGGGGACCCTCACGAAGGAGCTTGGTGCCCTAAGAAGAAGAGACAGGAGGCTGCTTCCTTCCTTGCTCGCTCTTTCCCTGCCTGCCAAGGACAGAATGAGAGGAGGGCTCCCTGCAAACCAGGAAGGGGACTCTCACCAGAACCCAGCCATGCTGGGTCTGTCACCTCAGACGTCCAGCCCTCAGAACAACGAGTAAGAAATGTCTTCAAGCTATTCTGTAAGAGCCACCCAAACCAAGAAAAAGTGCACTCTCGGATTGCAGGACCTTCTGTCCTGGGCACTTCGGCATTCTGTATGTCTCTAGGTCCACACTCATCTGCCACCACAGCCTGCTCTCTCCCTGAGAATCCTCTGCCAGCTTGGGCTGGGGAATTTCAGAATGAGACGCGCCAGACCTTCATGAGCTGTGGGAAACTCTCACCTGAGCTGAAGCCTCCTAACAGCCCTCTTACTATTTTCAAAGGAACATTTTTTCTTTTTTGGTACTGGGAATCGAACTCAGGACCTTGCGCTTGCCAAGCAGGTGCTTGTGCCGCTGTGTGATATCCCTGGCCTCTTCCTATTGTTTTATTACCTCCAAGTTTTAAATTTTGATGTAAGAAAATATTTTATTTTCATTAGCATTTTCATGTAAGGGCAATTATGTACTTATAAAGTGTCTCAAGTACAGCACTCCAACTAGTAAGTCACAGGTTAAAATAACACAGTTCCATGCGGTCTTTTCTTAGTTTTCATGTAGAATGATTTGCAGGGATATTTTTGAAAGGAAAGAAAGTGAAGAAAATGACCAGCACCTCCTCTGCAGCTGTAGACACGGGGAGCACCTAGGAAATTCTAAATTCTGCCCTTTAGAATCTTTCTGCGTGTGCTAAAAGGATGCTGTCCTCTATAACCACAAGCATTCGCGCCCAGAAGCCAATATGGACCAAGGTGTCTGCACCGCCCCTGTGCGACGCCAGTGAGCACGTTGTTTTTTAACCTTGATTGCCTCCGATTACTGTCTCATCACCCACTGCCAGATAATTCCCCAAAGACCCAAAGAGCAGTGTAATGTTATGTTTTCGCTTGTGGAGCGACCCTTAATGTTCTTCTTTTGCTTAGGAATTGAAGGCTTATTAGAGTCACGCCAGCTTGAAAGAAAACCTCAGGGCTGAAGGAGCCAATTAATTGGCCCTCTGAATTCACACAGGCTCCGGGCCAGGGGCCAATCCAGACATTAGGAATTGGATCAAAACATCTGACTATTACCCCAGTCATTATTCCCTGCTTTAGCTTTGATCACGCAAGGCAAGAACTCTGAGTAATTTATCTGGGTAGAGCCGCATTAATCCAGTGTTCATTTGGCCCCTCTGTGGTTCCCGACGGCGGTAGCCCCAGGCAGCTGGACACAGCAGGGTGTCTGTCCTCCAGCATCTGATAGGAGAGCTGCAAGAGATGGTTGTGTCAGCCTCTGGTGACACCCCTGGGCCCAGCAACAGAACGGGGGAGCATGGCCCAGTGAGGAGCGTGGGGGTCCAGCATTTAGGCTGGGCCTGGAGGGCAGAGAGTGGCTCCAAGGGTACCTGGAGGGTCGCATTTGGATGCAGAGAGGTCAGATAGGTGAGGAAACTAGGAAAAGGGGGGCCCGCGTGGCAGAGCTCTCTCTTGCCCAGGAACAGCACAGGACCCATACTTCCCAGAGAGGCAAGGTCTCACCTGGAGTTGGCCACAGAGGAGATGGACAAGCATAAAACACCAGCCGGACGCCTACTGTGGGTGCTGAGGAAGGCCTGGGGGGGGCAGCGAGGACGAAGGGGGGGAGCAGAGGGGATAAGAAGAATACCAGGCCCTCCCTCTTCTGTAATTCCCTTTGTTCTCAAGGCGGCAGCATCGATGCGGTTAGTGGGGCGAGAATCTTCACGTCACCCTTCATCATCCCCCACGCCCCATACCCAAGTCCTTCGTAGAAGGTCAACCTTGCCTCAACTAAAAATGATTGACGTAGAGGTCAAAGGAAGTGGCATTTACTTGGGGAATCGCAATTCAGGTAAACCGAGTCAGGGGATCCCTGAATAGTGTCCCTGAAGGCGAATGGCGAAGAAGTTTCTTCTAGGAGATTTGCACGGTAGTTGTCTTTGGAGCAGCTCACTGGCCGGACAGAAATCCTACGCTGCACACCCCTTCCGACTGGCTCACTCGCTAGGGTACTCCCAGCTGGCAGATGCTGAAGCCCAACGCCTTCAGCTGTTGGTCCGAGCCTGTTGTCTGTTGGAGCATTTGGTGGGTTACTCCTTAACAAATGTGAATGCAGTCCTCTCTCGACCTCCTGACCCCACTGTGGACGTCTTGGCTTTCTATACTTCATTTTCTTTCACAGGGCATGCTAAGTTCTCCATCTGTCTGCCCTGGCCTCTGGCTCACCTGTGCCCTAGCTCACCTGCCCCCCAGCTGAGCCTCCGTCCTCTGCCCGGAGCTTAACGCCCAGCTCCATTCCTGCCAGTCAGCAATGCAGAAGTCCAGAGCAGCTCTGGTACGTGCTTCAGGAGAAGTCGGCTCTCACTCCTTCCAGGCCTGCAGAGGGCTGCCAGCATCATGTGATAAAAGCTGCACCCTGTACCGCGCTCGCACTGGATGCAGCCTCACCCTCTGCTTCCCAAGCCCAAGCCCAGGAAGAGGCTCTCTGGCCCTGCTTTCGCAGCTTGCACTCCTGGGAAAGTCAGCTGTGGCCCAGCAATGTGCCAAGCAGGTGGGTGTACATAGTGCTCGGCAAACCTGGGTGATTTGGGGACTCGTGGCCAGGGCTGATACTGTCTCTCCGTTTGCTTCTTTGTGAATAGAGAAAACAGCCCTGCAGCTGCCCTTCGCAAAGGCCCGGATGTTTTCTCGGCCCCGTGCAGCTCCTACTCTACAAAGGACGCCTGCAAAGGAAGCCTCAGGCAGCTGCCTCACTCCTGGATGTGCGGCCTTGACAGTTTCCGCATGGCTCTGAGTGTAGGTTTGTCCATCTGTGGGCCTGGGAGTAGCTTAGACTTCCCACCGGAGTGTGTGAACCCCACCTGAGAAAAGCCACCCGTGGTCCAGAGAGCTGCCGGCATCATCAGGCTGGCTCCTTCCTGGGGGCTCTGGGTTATAGGAGAGGAAGTCACAGCACGGGTTAGCTCTCGTCCAAGTACTTCGCCCACTTCTGTGATTGATAATCACATTGGGACTGACTTTAGTCAATGCAGAAACTCACCCGCAAACTCACTTCTGGAAACCGGAGCACCAACGTGATGAAATAAACTCAGTTATTCATCTGTAAACGGCATGAAGCATTTCCGGGTATTAAAGCAACTATAATAATCACTCTTCGAGTTACATCTGAATGGTAACTAAACTTTAGTGCCTTCAAATATGTGTTAGTCTCTAGCAATTACACAAGCAATTGATTATAACTATTCACAATTTAAAAGCTCTCCAGTTAAAATTAATCTCTTGATAGCCAAAACAAGAAAAAAAAAACTCCCTCTTTTATTTACACAATTGGGGAATATTTAAGGTTCAGGAAAATAACAGATCTTCTTTTAAACATTACTTTAAAAGGAAAAATAATGTAATCCATAAATCCTGGAAATAGACTGCAAACGTGGACTTCAGTGGCAAGTTCCCAGATAAAAGACATCGAGAGACGTGACTGACTCACAGGTATTGTTGCTGTTTCTTTTCTTTTCTTTTTTCTTTTTTTGAGTCAGGGTCTCATTCTATAATTCAGGATGGCCTTAAAGTCACTATGTAGCCCAGGCTGACCTGGAATTTACTGCAATCCTCCTGCCTCGGCCTCCGGAGTGCTGAGATCACAGGTGTGCACGAACATGTTCAGCTATTGTTGCTTATTTTGGGGACATGTCTTCCCTGGAAGGAGAGACCAGAGTCACAGCATCACTGGGTGTCACTGCTTATCTTACGGAAGATGTCATATCATTGTCCCCATGAATCAAAGTGACAATTCACCCTTGCATGACAATGGAATGGAACTGCAAGGTGATTCACTGACATTTTACTCAGCAGGCAAGGAAGGAATAAAATGTCTTTTCCCAGGAGTCATCAAGTCTAGAAATACCTCCTTCTGGGAACTGTGAGGCTTCGCCTCTGCTTTGCGATGTAAGAGCTTCCCTCCACCGGTTATCTGTAACTGGCCAATTCATAACACACTAAGACCTTTTTTACCTGTCAGTAGGAAAACATACACATGACAAAATATTCTGTTCAGAGTGTTGTGAAACATGAAATATCCAAACACATGTGCTTTGCCACTTTGCTAATATTTTTTTTAAAGAAGAGGTCATGTATGAGAGTGAACCTGTTCAAATTTTGGTAATTCAGAAGGTAACTGTTTCTCTCTGGGGTATAGCTTGTTCTGATCATTTATATCCACTGTCCTACAGCTAAGCGATGGTCCTAGGCGGTAGCATTCTCTACACATCTATTGCCAGGCCTAGAAGCCCGGCTCCACATGTACAATCTCTCTGACCTCGGGAAGCTGTTTAATTTCACAAGCCTCAGTGTTCTCATCCGTAAAATGCAAAAAGCAAAGATACCTAAGCCTCACAGTGTTGTTACAAAGGTAAAATTATTTCACAGCAGCGCTCCCAGCAATGCTTAGCAAGCAGAAAGTTTCAATAAACATTAGCTATCATTATTCTATAAAGTTAACATCAGCTGAGTTTGTTGATTTAATTAAAAACACGGGCACTTGAGGATGAGTGCAGTAGCAAATTCTCTTAGGTCTCATCCATGAATATTTCAGGAAAATGGCACCACAAAATTATGAGATATGTGCTGTGATGATAGCTCACTGTGGTGTCACGCTGCCGTCATCGGGGCACGCTGCTCCCGATCGTGATGGTAACTTTCAGAGAGCCCGGAGAGGCGTCCTTGACAGGGAGAAGAGGTCATGGAGAGAAGACAGTAGAAAAGCAGAAGTGAGGCCTCTCGAAGCACGAGGGGCATTTCTCTCCTTCTCACCAGCCAGAGCGTGGAGTATAGAATGAGAAAGACTCAGGACCAAGGTGGGGGGGGTCCAGCAGGCTGAACTCTGCGGGCTCTTCTTTGCCAGAAAGGGTGGCACACAGAGGGCAGAAACCCACAGTCCACACGGTGGTGCTCAGGTCCTCAGAAAGGCCGTTCATGATAAAAATCCTACAGAAAATTATAATACATGGTCTTTATCTCAATCTAATAAAAGCTCTCCATGACAAACCAACAGCCAACATCATACTGAATGGGCAAAATTGTAAGCTTTCATTCTAAAATCATCCCCAGCCTCCAGAACAATAAAGTTCTATTCTTTACAAATTACCCAATATCAGGTATTCTGCTACAGCACAAGAAAACAGGCTAAGACAACATCTAACTAAGAATGCCCTTGTACCATCTAAAGTGATGCTGTATTATTGCTCCTTTTGTTCAACTGATCAAGAAAATGATGCTGATATTTGTCCATCTTTCATTATTCTGCTATATTTCTTTCTCTTGAACCTTCTTTTCCATGGCTACTGCTTTACCCCTGCTGAGGTTAAGTGTGAGTGAAAGTAGTTTGATTAAAGCCCAGGCAGATTAAGGATGAAGTTAAAATGAATGAAGAGGTGCTTTTGGGAAATACCGATGAACACACAGAAGTAATTTAAATCATCTTATTAGCCACTTGCCTCCAGAGTCCTCGGATAATGTCTACAACCAGAAGTAATATTTCCAATATGTATTTAACTTGTATTCTATTCTCACATGTTCTTAAAGATGTCTGCATGTCTCTTTTCCTCATACTTCAGACTAGAAGGTTTTCCTTAAAACCCTCTGGGCCATGGTTGTCATTCATTTGGCATGTCACTGGGAGCAGGAACCCCTCTCCTCCACACCCTAGGCCCAGCCCCTGATGAATGCAGCTCAGAGGCAAACCTTCAGCACACTCAGCTGAGGCGTTACATAGGGCACGCTGCTCCCGATCATGATAACTTTCAGAGAGCCAGGAGAGGCATCCTTGACAGGGAGAAGAGGTCATGGAGAGAAGACAGTAGAAAAGCAGAAGTGAGGCCTCTCGAAGCAGGAGGGGCATTTCTCTCCTTCTCACCAGCCAGAGCGTGGAGTATAGAATGAGAAAGACTCAGGACCAAGGTGGGGGGTCCAGCAGGCTGAACTCTGCGGGCTCTTCTTTGCCAGAAAGGGTGGCACACAGAGGGCAGGAACCCACAATCCACACAGTGATCAGGTCCGCAGAAAGGCCGCAGGTCAGAGGATACACTTGATGCAGTAGCACCTTGCACTCAATCGCCAGGCCAGGGCCTGGGAGTCTTTGGAGTAGCTTTCTCTCCTTTGTCTTCTGGACAGCAGGGAGGGAGTGCTTAGACAGGGAGCAGATTGGTTAAGGATCTAGAACCAAAAGAAAGAAGATAAACATACAGAAAGGATCAAGAAGAGAATAACCAGAGAGAAGGGGAGAACCACCAGCAGGTGGATGAATGGACAAATCCATACTTGTGGGGATTTCAACACACCCGTCTCAAGGTTTCTAACAAGAGCTAGTTTGTGGGAAATAGTAAGAGCCAGGCAACTTGCCATATTTAACAGACATATAGCAGTTATGCATATTTACACCAGTACCCAATATGAAAATTGCCACAATCAAAATGGAGTCACTTTTGTCAAACTCTGGCAACAAAGAAAAGTGTAATACATTCCTGAAAGAGACATCTGGAAAGATGACAGAGTGGTGACCAACAGAGAAAGAGTCTGTCTGAGATTTGGTGTCCAGACACTGGAATATAGCAACATGCGGAGGAGAAGAAGGAGAAAAGTGGGTCCCCAGGACCCGTGAAGGATCTGATGTGAGAATTAAAGCCCATAAGAGAGTGAAGAAAGAGAATCCAATGAAGAAGGAGGTGGCAGGTGGTGCTTTCTGCCTGAGCCTGGATTCGCTGCACGGGAGGGGTAGCTCAAACCTATAGGTGCACAGTGACTACTGGTGACTCCAGACACCTCCACAGAGAAACACACCAGTGGCATGGAGCAGCGGATGTAGCAGACTGCAGTGGCTGGTGAGTTATTTGGGTTTAGAAGTCCCTGAGGAGAGGGTGGCTGGCTGATAGCGATCTTGGAGAGGGGCCACCTGAGTTTGGAACTCAGAGCACTTCCTGGCTCTATATAGTGGCTCCTAGTGTCCAGGTCAGGGAGCCAAGTTCAAGTGGGCAGGAGGTCAGGGAGCTGAGTTCAAGCAGGTAGAGCACAGAATGCTGCAGGCTGAATGGGTCTGGTTCCAGTTTCACAGCCAGAAACTAGCCTGAACTTCAGTCAAACTGAAGGTACAGGCTCACCAGGATTTATCCACTACTATGCCCTAAAACTACAGCAGACTTGCTGGGATTCACCACTGACAGTAGAGACACATCTTGAAATGGACACTTTTTCCCCTTCTTTTCTTTTCTTTTCTGTTGTTGTTTTATTTTTTCATGATATTTTGTTCTTGTTTTTATGAGTGCGAACATTGTTTCTAGTTTGTTGAGGTTGTTGCGTGTTTGGCTCTCTCTTTTACTTCTTCCCTCTCTCTCTCCCTCCCGTCTTCTTTACCAGTTTCCCAAAGTTTGTGTGATCTTCTCTGTCATCCAGCCTTGCTTCTTTTTTTTTTTTTTTTTGGCGGTACTGGGGATCGAACTCAGGATGCTGCGCTTGCTAGGCAGGCGCTGATTCCACTGAGCTATATCCCCAGCCCCTATCCTTGCTTCTAATCTCTTCTTCTCTTTCTAGTTCTCTGTTTTTCCCCCAACCCCTTTCAAATGTTCACCTCTGAGGGTAAAATTGCCATATGGAGACTTTATTTACAATGTACAGTTTTCTGGTACATTTTAGATTTTGTTATATAACTACAAATCTAGTTCATATGGGTAAAGGCAGCAAATTAATAGTTACCTCAGTCTGTCATTTTCTAGGCCATGTTTGATGCTATTGTTATTGCTGACTGTACTATAACCAAAGTGACATAACCGTTCTAAACAGTAGTTCTTCGAAGACCAAGATCAACACTGAGATTGCCTGAGGGTCATAAAAAATATGATAGGCCAGTGCCAGAGAAACAGGGGATGGGCTAAGTAGGCAGCAACTTCTCATCCACAATGAATTGGAAATACAGGATCTTGTAACAGACTGAAAACCCAAAGCCAGCTGAATTTGGAAGACATTTCTGAGAAGTAATCATTTACCAGCAATAAAGCTACTTGCCATCGGAAATTTCTAAGCACCAACCCAATAATTAAAATGGAAAATATAGAAAATGACAATATACTAAAACAAGATGCAACCCCAGACTTATAGTTCATCGAAGGAAAACCTGGGTACGATTAGGTGGAACAATCTGAAAGCTACTTTCTTAGACTCTCTGAAGTGGTAACAGTAGAAGTAATAAAGCAGATGAATGAGGCTCTACAAAAAATTGAGTCAAAAATAATTTCTCAGATAACTAGAGATGGTGACCATAACGAAAGGCATGCTTAGTCACTATAGAGCTGAAACAGATAAGAAAGTAGAGGAGATTAGAAAAATGAAGGAAACCATGAATGGCCAACATAGGAAAGAAATGGAATCCATGAAACAGATTCAAACAGATATCCAGGAAATTAAAAATTCCATTGAAACTATCTGCAGCAGAATGAGCCAATGTGAGGACAGAATCTCAGATACAGGAGGTAGGATTGTGGTTAGTAATCAGGATAAGAAACATTGCTTAAAACTGGAAAGGGACCATGGGAAACTGATCCAGCAGCTGCAAGGTGGTGCAAATAAGAATAACATAACATTAATGAGAGTCCATGAAAACGCAAGAGATAGCACAAATGACATGAAAACCTGCTAACAAAAGTCATGGTAGAAAAGTTCCCAAGCACAATAAAAGAATTTGACGTACATATAAGCAAGGCATGTGTAACTTCACCTAGCCATTATCAAAAAACTCCAGAGCAAGGCATATAATAGTCAAGATTCCAAAAATTTAGGACAAGAACAGGATATTAAAAGAAACAAATCACCTATAAAGGAAAGCCCATCAGAATCACAGAAGACTTTTCAACACCAACCCACAAGTCACAGAGAGCTCAGGGTGACATATTTCAAGTCCTAAAAGAAAACACCCTTCAAACCAGATGGATATACCCTGAAAACTATTTTTCAAAATTAATGGAGAAATAAGATCCTTCCAAAACAAAAGACAACTGAGGGAATTCATGAACACCAAACCAGCACTCCAAAATGTTCTGAAAGACATTCTAAAAAGAGAAAATGAGGACTACAACTTCATGAACTACAACAGAATGAATCTATCAGGCAAGGCAAGGAATTAACCGGGCAGAAGGGAGAAGGCAGCCAACAACAGCAAAATAACATGACAAGGATAAGTAGATCTATCCATCTATCTACGTATCTGATATAAGCACCAATGTTAATGGTATCAATTCACCATCGCATCGCATTGTACCAATCAAAAGAAACAGACTTGCAGAATGGATCAAGAAACAAGATCAAACAATATGCTGCATATAGTAAATGCATTTAATTCAAAAAGATATTCACAGACTGAAAGTCAGAGGATGGGAAACAACATTCCATGTGACAGGAACCCAGAAAAAAAAATCAGTGGTTGCAGACAAAGTGCATTTCAAGCCAAGACAGATTAAGAGAGACAAAGGTGACTATATTCTTATAAAGGGAACAATCCAAGAAGAAGAGCTAACAATCATAAACATATATGCAACCAATACCGGTGCACTCAACCATATAAAACAAATATTAATGGACATGAAAAGTCAAATAAGCACTAATACAATTATAATGGGGACCTCAAAATCCCTCTGTCACAAATAGATCAATTAGACAAAAAATCAACAATGACGTATTAGAACTGAACCAAACTTTTGAACAAATGGACTTAGTAGATGTCTACAGAGTGTTCCACTCCACAACGTCAAACTATGCATTCTTCCCAGCTGCACATGAGACAGTCTCCAAAACAGACACATACTAACTCATAGAGCATGCTTAAGTAAATTCAAAGGAATTGAAATTATCCCATGTATATTATCACACCACAGTGTAATAAAATTGGATAGCAATGGCAATTAAACTATAAAAATTTCGTGAAAACAGGGAAATTAAATAACACCCTCCTGAACAACCAATAGGTCACAAATGAAATTAAAGAAGAAATTATTCTGTCCATACAATTAAGTGTTAATGCCAGCACAACATGTTGGAACTTATGTGATACACTAAAAGCAGTCCTATGAGGGAAATTTATAGTGGTGAATACCTACATCAGCAAAAGAGAGTGAACTCAAATAACTCAATGTTGAGCTTCTAGAGAAAGAATAGCAAGGTAAGCCCTGAGCTTGTACAAGGGAAGAAATTATTAAAATCAGAGTAGAAATTAATGCAAAGGAGACTAAGAAAACAATACAAAGAATCAATGAATCAAAGAGTTGGTTCTTTGAAAGATTAAATAAAATTGAGGAACCTTTAGCCAACCTCATCAAGAAAACAAAAGGAAAAAAATCCTCAAATCCATGCAATTAGGAATGAAAAAGGTGAAATCACAACAGACTCTGCAGAAATCCAGAAAATTACCAGTACCTGCTTTAAGAATCTGTATTCTAATAAGACAGAAAATGTAAATGAAATGGACAGATTCCTAGATACATGTGAGTTACCAAAGATAGATTAAAAAGATATAGAAATCCTAAATAATCCAACATCAGTCAATGAAATTGAAGATGTAATTAAACACTTACCAACAAAGAATAACCCAGGTCCTGATTGATTCCCTACTGAATTCTACAAGAAATTTAGAGAAGACCTAATGCTGTTACTTTTCAAATTGTTTATGAACTTGAAAGGGAGCAATACTCCTAAATTCATTCCTAGATACAAGCATTACACTGATAGCAAAACCAGAGAATGATCCATCCAAGAAAGAGAATGACAGGCCAATCTCCCTAATGAACATAGACACAAGAATCTTCAATAAGATACTGGCAAACAGAATGCAGCAAATCATTAAGAAGATTATACACCATGAGCAAGTATGATTCATCCCAATGAAGCAGGGATGTTTCAACATACATAAATCAATAAATGCAATATACCATATTAACAGAGCATAGGACAAAAACCATAGGATCATCTCAAAAGATACAGAAAAAGCATTTGACAAAGTCTAATACCCATTCATGATAAAAATCTTGCAGAAAATTATACTACATGGTCTTTATCTCAATCTAATAAAAACTGTCTATGACAAACCAACAGCCATCATCATATTAAATGGGAAAAATTGAAAGCTTTCCTTCTAAAATCAGGAATAAGACAAAGATGTCCACTGTCACCACTCTTGCTCAACATAGTTCTGGAAACTTTAGACAAAGCAAGTTGAGAGGAGGAAGAAATAAAAAGAATAAAACTAGGAAATGAAAAAGTGAGCCAGGGATATGGCTCAATGGTGCAGCACCTGCCTGGAAAGCACAAGGTCCTGAGTTTGATTCCTGCTACAAAAAAACCCTGAATAAATTAAATTATCATAATTCACGGATGACATGATACTCTGCATAGAAGACCCCAAAACCCCACCAAAAGTCTTCTAGATTTAATAATCAAATTCAGTAGTATAACTGGATACAATGTCAACACTCAAAAATCAATAGCCTTCCTGTCCATGAATAACAAACTCACTGAGAGAGAAATTAGGAAACAACACCTTTCACAATAGCATTAAAAAAAAAATACCTAGGAATAAATCTAATGAAAAAGTAAAAGATCTCTACATTGAAAACTATATTACTCTGAAAAAGGAGATTGAAAGGACATCAGAAAACGGAAAGAAATTTAAAAGATATAGTTAAATAATTCCTAGACTGAGAAATAAATCCTAATGAAAATTAGAGGATTCTTGGAACTGAGTAAAAAATTACTAGACATCAAAACTTGAAATATACAGTTAAAGAGATACATAAGATCTTGTATGAGTACATGAGAAAAAAAGAAAAGCTGAAGTTAGTACCAGACCACATAACTCAAAAAGGGAGAAGTCCAGGAATTTGGAATAAGGGACCAAATGGAAGTGAAAGAAGAAATTAATGAAAGAAAGCAGTAACAGGCTGGGTCAAATAATGTGAATCTTGTTCTTCACAAAATAAACTGACAAAGTAGATAAGTCTCTGCTGAGACTGAGTAACCACCACCACAACAAAAAGCAAAGGGATACACTGAAAACATTAGAAATTAAAAGAGGCATCCTGTAGGCACAGTTAAAATTTTCATGTCAATTAATTTGAAAACCTGAATACAATGGACAATTTTTCCAGAGAAAGTATACTAAAATTGTCTCAAGAAGAAAGAGAAAACCCAAACAACCTATAATCCATAGAACCAATACCTAACCATCCATTCCTTGCGAGAAGAAATTACTACACCCAGATGGGAAGGAGGGGACAAGGAGGACAGGGAAGGGGACATAAAGGAGTTAAAATGTGTTTTGTATGTGCACCACTCCCCTCGATGAAGCTGATCTTTATGTACTATAAAGCACGTACAAGTTTTACCAAACAGTCACCTCAAGAAACAGATAAAGTCAATGTTATAAAAAGTTTGCTTACAGAGAGAAGGAAATTCTTCCCAGCTCTTCTTTTAAGGATAGTGTGAACTGCAAAAGTAAAACGAAACTAGCCAAGCCCTGTACAAAAACCAAAAGCTTGATTAATATGACTTGTGAATAATCATTTTTAAAATCCCTCATAAAACATAGGCAAAGTAGATTTTCATAATCATATGAAAATACTGTGACTAAATTTTATTTCAGAAATGCAAGAAAAATTCTACATTAGAAATGTATTTATGTAATTCATCATATCAACAAAAAAGTTACATATATGCATGGGAGTGAGTATGTATCCAGACATACAAGCACACAAATGTATAGTTACCTCAACAGATGCAACACTTGGTAAAATTTAAAACTCTTCCATGGTAAACTACTAGCAGATTAGCAACAAAATGAGATTTCTTTTACCTGTCAAATAATATTTAGTACCAAAACGTTTTAACATGCATCATTTTTAATTATTAAGCATGTTCCTTTAAAATCAGAAGTAAGACAAAGATGATTGCTGGCTCACGTTCCATTCAAAAATGTCCTGGAAGTTCTAATCAGGGCAGGAAGATGGAAAAATTGTGAAAATTATTAATCAGTGAAAAGACTGGAAGAAAAGGAGCAAAACTGTCATAATTCCCGGACACTACACCCTTCTAAATAGAGGACCCCAAGCAGTTTGCAGGCGACGTGCTAGAGCAAATACAGTAAGAAGCAACTGGGTACCTGAGCGCCGAGCAGAAGTAAAGAAAACCTATACAAAATAAAACTTCTAGCTGTTGTTCCTACTCTACGCAGCTTTTTCCACAGTACTTTCTTCCCCTTTAGGCCAGAGGCTCTGTCCTCGGGTCCCTCTCGCTCTGGCTACCTCTCCTGTGGCCTTGGTATATCAGGGCGCTCAGAACAACCCTCTTCAGCTCTTCTGTGATTGTGTTTTTCCTTCTGCAAGCTCCTCAAGCTAGTTGCCTCCTGATTTTGAATTATGATAATGCTCTAAATCAATCTCTGAATTCCTGAATTATTCCCCCTCTGTCTTTCTTTGACTTCGATTTCATCCTTTTCTTCTTCACTCATTTGTCATGAAAAGCTTCATGCAGTCACAGTACTGTGGCCAATGAGGTTTATCCAAGGCACAATTATTGCTAATTGAAAATTTTTCCCATTTGTCATGGAACTTTTAATAGCTTCATTGAGGGATAACTGACATGCAGTAAAGCACACATATTTTGAGCACATTATCTGGTGTGCTTTGACACAGCAGTCATTTTGCGCTATCATTTTCTCTCTGCTATTTTTATGCATTCTTTCCAGCGGTCTCATTATGGCTTTAAACGTTTTCTCTTACTGCACATTTACTGCTACACTCTCCCTTCATCTCTCTCTCTCTCTCAGTCCAACACTAATGGAAAGCCCCCCAAATAATTAAGCTAAAATAATTAAAAATACCCTTTAATCTCCGTGAGATCCTTGCTGGGGGCAATCTCTCCAGTTTGTTTGCGTCAGTCATGAGCATTTTCTTGAGATGGTCTTGAATTTGTCTCCTATAGGAGGCAATGGGACACTCCTTGGAGCCATTTGTTTCCTGTTAGAATATGGAATTAACATCTGGGATGTTTCTGGAGTGAAAATGGGGTCTGTTAGGACTTATGCGGAAACGCTCTTGGACACACCCGGGTTTTGTAAGCCTAGACAGAGCCCACTCCCCAGGCGCAGCATCCAGACTTGCTGATATCGCACAAACCCTGAACCTGAAGGAAGGGGTTGCTTTTTGGTTTCTTATCTGGATATGCCAGAGATTATGGGCCCCTGTACAGGCACCAAGGGGCACAGCCAGCTGGGTCACAGTGTGTTCCAGGAAACCACCCCAAATCCTGCTGTACTGTAGCATCTCCCTTAGCTACAGCTGCAAAATTTCTACTTGGAAGAGGCTCCTGAGCAGCAGTCTGGGAAGAAGGCATTCGGTGTGGGGGTGAGAGGCTGCGGGAGGTGTTCGAGCTTGAAGCTGAGTTTGCAGATCACCTCGCATTAGCCTTTAAAGTGTCTGCCATCCTTTCAAATAACAAGAGTGCTGCATCTGGAGATTACAAGGCCTTAGCACCCCTTTCCCAGTAAATCACCTCTTAGAACTGTACAACCACTTTCAGACCAAGACATCAAACACATCCCATCAGCCCTTGCTGTTCAAAGTTAGGGACACTCCTGAAGTGTAGTGTGGTTTCCAGTGGCTTCCACAGGGCCTCGTGCAGCTGGGAGGTAGCTTGGCTTCTCTCTCATTGTTCGGGTCTATAGTCAATGTGTCTGGTAGAAATTTCTAGGATATGCTAGAAAGGCTGGGTTACTACACCCTTCCTTAGTGTCCAGTGTGATGTGGGGTCCATTTTTATAGGTCTCCTGTCATTTCACTAGGACTTGAGGTCGGCTTTGTGCACGTGGCCAGCATCTGTTTGCACGTGGTCACTGTGTCTAAAGTCGGGCGTATTTAATACCACGAAAGCAACAGGAGGCACAATACTTTCACCTATCTTCCCACCTCTTTCTGTCTCTTAGTTATCAGCAGCTCTTCTCCTATAGCTGACTCACCCCACCCCGGGCATATCTGAAATTTTATCCAGCCTCCCACTTAGTAAAATAATGGCTCTCTCGGGAAAATGGAAAGATTAAAAATATATGCAATTTCATATTTTTATTTCCTATCAGTGAAAATAATGCACCACATATCAAACTGTCTGTTTTGCTGTCTTTTTGTCCCACTACACCAGGAGGGCAGTCTGCCTTCTGTTTCTGTACAGCCAGCACTCCATCTAGCCACAAAAGAGGTGTTCAAAAATTTCTGATGAATAAATAATTTAAAAATACTTACTGCAAAAAATTCTTACTGATTTCAAAACCAGTTGCAGAATATCACCGGCATCATTACACTCGCTGAAGCTTAGCAGGTGATGGCATCGGAAGTGGGGGCCGTCTCAGAGACTGAGCTCTTCCCCTGTGAGATCTGATGCTACCTCAGAGTGATCTCAGAGGGGGTACAGTGCAGGAACCTGGGGGTTGGATAGTGATTCTGGGAGAGGCCCTGTGCTGGGGTGAAGTAGGATTTTGGAGAAGAGTGTGAAAAGCATGAGATGCCCAGTCTCAGTGAGGACCAGCACCTCAAGTGCTGTGTATCTTCCCTGGGAAAAGAAGGGGACTTAGGGATATCCCTCCCTAAGGGTATGTGTGTAGGGGTAGGGAGGCAAGGGAGAGGGCCTGAGTCATAGAAACCCCCGGATCCCAAGCACAGCTGCCCTCACTCTCTAGTTCCAGAAGGGGCTAGAAATGTGGAGAGATGACTGAGGCCACGACATAGGCCACTCCCTAAGGCTCTGCTACCAGCCTTTCTCAGACCTGAAGAGGAAAAGATGGCTAAAAACATGTCACTAAAAGTACTTTTACCTCAACATCTGAATATCTTGGACCTGGGTTTTAACCGTGCAGGTATAGGCAAGTCACAGGCATCTTTGGTGGACAGTCCACTCTGTGTGACTGTTTCCAAGGACAGGTATTTCTACCAATGCTGCACGGATTTGTTTGAGGATGTCTGAACAAACTCAGTATCTTCACCTCAGGAAAGTGGATGACCACAAAATCAGAGGGCAGCAAGAGGAAGCCAGGGGCAGGATTCTGCTCAGGAGCTCTGTGGGCATCCCTCCCCCCCCAGGAGATACAGTGCTTCTAGGGCTCCAGTAGGACTTAATGGCCAAAGGGCCTGCTATGCGCCTTTACATACTGGTTGCTAGGGTAAGTGGGAAAGCAGAAATGTGATACCTTTCTCCTCCCTGACCACATTCCATTTGACCAGAAGAACCCATTAGCATTCTCCCTAGTAGCTGAGAGGTGAGCTTTCTCAATCTGTATAATGATATGGGACATATCTTTATAAGCTCTGTGTAGCTTCTCACTTTTAAAAATGGCAAGATAACTTCTAGGAAGGGTGTAGATGCAAGTGTGTGCATGTTTGTGAGAGCACTGTGTGGTAGGTATATGTGTATGTCAGTGTGTGCATGTACGCACTGCATGGTGTGTACATGCATGTGTACATGGTGTGGGGGGTGTATGCATGAATGTGTGTAGTATGAACATGTGTATATACATGCGTGTGTGGATGTGCATACTACATGCGTGTGGTATATAAGTATAGCGTGTGTGTGTGTGTGTGCGCGCGCGCGTGCGCACATGCATTTAATGTTTTATATTGCCAGTCAATGCTTCAAGTTAGTTTCATCCCAAAGTGTTGACAATTCATTCATTTACAAAAATCATTTTTATTTCTTTAGCATGGTTAAGAAGGCACTCAAAATTAAATGGTTATTTTTTAGGACTCCAGATTTTGTTAAAGAAATCATCTTGACTTTTAAAAAACTTTCTCAGAGACAAAGATAAAACATCTCTGAGATAGGAAAGCATACAAATTCAATGACTTATTGATTTCTTAGGAAACTTTTATCTTCTCATCCATTGATAAGGCCTCTTTGGGTAATTTATTTTAGTGTGGCTCAATAAACTCAATCAGGTATACAAAACAAGGAAAAGAACTTTCACTGTGTTTCAAATTAAAATTGCACCACTACGATATAACCATAATGAGATTCTTGACTAAAGCAAAGAATTAAAGTTGGAAAAGTTACGGTATCAGCATATGATGAAGCATATTCTGCCAGTTAATTCTGATTTTTGTGATCTTTAGAAAAGCCTGTCAGTACTGATCAAAAATATGTCATACTCTTGTGCTGGGTTTGATTGGCAAAGAAGATCATTAAAATATCACAACTTTAAAAATCATTTATTTTGTCATCTTATTTTACAAAAGTCTGGGCACTACTCATCAGGAAAAGGAATCATCAGTGCTCACTAGTTCAGTAACATTTGCCCGCCATTGTCAAGGGCTCTGGGAAAGCAGCTACTGAAATCCTAAATTTGACACTCTGTTTCCTTACTATTCGTAATGAGATGCCTACAGCTAAGCCTCTTCAGCAGGAGTAAGGACTTGGACCTCAGAAGGGTCAGCACCCCACCAAAGAGCCCTGTCCACTGCCCAGACTTACACAAGGGTCCACAAGGAGCTTCTTAACACCCCTCTGGCCTGTAACCTTCTCACACAAACAATAGGCTCCTCCACAACAACACAAATCTAAAAATCCCTGCATGGTGTGGTTGAGTTCCAGGTCTCCTCTTATCCTTTGCCCTGCCGTGCCCTCACCCAGTAAAAGTAGAGCAGAAAACTTTATTACAGCATAAGATACCTGGTTTAAGGAACTGTCAACACTTCCAAGCCAGAGGCTTGTTTGTCTGCAGAGATTCTCCAGAGAGTCCAGGGTAGGGCAGGTAAGCAAGGCAGAAATAGCCATGTAAGCATTCCAGGGCCTCCAGAACACCAAACGACAGTCTGAGGGATGAGGGAAGCAAGTTTACATCATATCCTGGATTTTAAACACATCCTTCACTGGCCGCAAAGATCAGATTTTGCTTTTTCGCCCTAAAGAGAGAGTGCACCTACATAACTCCCCAGGTATTGGGGTAGGGAGTCGAGAGGGAGACGTAACTGTATGTTGTTAGCCAAATTTCATTAAGTCAATATCAGTTAAATCAAAAAATACTGAAATCAAAGTGCTTTGACTCCCATGCCAATTCTATGGGATTTCCCCAGCATAGAGTTCATTAGATACCAAGGATGGATAATCCATAATTTAGTACGGAAATTTAGACATGCAGTGCTACTAATCAGATAAAAAGAGCCTCAAATGAGACTACAGAAAAGATCAATGAACCTCCACTAATTGCTGACTAAAAAGGCAAAAGCAGGGGAAACTAATCAAAGGAACATTATCCTTAGCCCTTTCTTTTGCTAAGTGTTAAGAACATTTTGCAATTGGTACGCAGGGGCTCCTATGGATGTCTGTATGCGGAAGGAGAGCAGCCTCTCTCCAGAGTGACTGTTTTCTGCAACCCATGTTTAGCCTGGTGCCCAGAAGTTTTAATACCAGCAAAGGAACACTGGGTCCACGCACAGACCTATTTCCTGCTGGGAAAGGCATCGATCACAGTGAGGCTTGAATAACTTTTCAAGGGTAATGTTAACGATGTCCACCCCCTACTTAGAAAACTAGATAACATGGCATTTGGTATACATGACTCCCACAGAAAGAAGTATCTATAATTATGAGAAGGAAGTACAAAATCTCACTTGGGTAAAGCCTATTCAAATACAGCAGGATGACTGAGTTAGCATTTAAGGGTTAGGAATCCGCTTTAGCGATTTGGGTATCAAAGAGGAGATCTAAGACATAAAACGCTTTGAAAGCCCCAAAGTAATTACCTAGCTAGAGACATCGATGGGTGAAAACTGTGACCAAACAGGAAGAAAGCTGCTGCACTCTACAGGCTAAAATCTGCGATACCAGGGCTCAAGGAATACAGGATGAAGACACAGACAGCTAAGGTAGTGGCCAAAACTCACCATCACAGTGACTACAGACCACAAGGGTAATAGGCAGTGGAAAATACAGCTAGGAAGAGAAGTTTTAAAAAACTGAGCAAAATCGGGCTGGGGATATATCTCAGTGGCACAAGCACCTGCCTGGCAAGTCTAAGGTCCTGAGTTTGATTCCTGGCACACACACACACACACACACACAAAGAGCAAAATGAAATGGAAAAGGAAGAGTTTTAAAATTAGAAAGAAGGGCAGATTTGAAAGACAGATAAAAGTGATCCTAAAAATGCACCACTGTTCTTAAAGAGAAAAACTTAAATTATAAAGTTCAAGAAAAACTTTTCTGAAATGTAGCAAGATGCCAGTCATAGTTTGTGTATAATTATCAAGACACTTCACAGTAACGCTGATGGATCTGATAGCTAAAAAGCATAATTGAAATCTGAACCAAAAGAACTTTGTCTGTACTAGACAATATGGGCTAGGTTACGCTGCAGTAACAAATACCCCCAAATGTCAGTGGATTGAAACAACAAAATTGTATCAATGATAATATTTATCTATTGTGGGTAAACTGTAGGAAGCTCTGCTTATTGGAGTAACACAGGCTGATGGTGCAGCTGCATGTATAGTTTGCAATTACTGTGCCAGAGGGAAAGAGAGTTCTGAAGAACCTCATACCACAGGTGAAAACCCTGGCTGAGAAGAGACAAATATAAATTTTGTTCCCATGGTCCTCAGCAACTATAACAGCTAAGAAGTACAATTATACAATGTAGATAAAAGATAAAAATATTTTAAAATAGCCTTAGTGACCATAAGATACCTAAAAGGGGAAAAGTTCTATGACTACATTAAGATTTTTCTCTGTGTAAATATTCAGTGTCAAAAGAGAATGATATTTCATCTGTGAACTTCTAAAATGGAAAAAAATATTCCTCACGAAGTCTGTACTTGTGAGAAAAATCACGTGGAACGTGATTCCATACTTTGCTTAGTGTGTAGAAAGCTGGACAAAGCATTGGCTCGTGAATACAAGAAGGACCCTAGACACTGCCCATTCCCAAATTAAGTGGAACCCACCAGATGGCTGAGATGATGGGTCAACCACCTAACCTAAATCCCAAGGCAAAGATAGCCCCTCCAAGGAAAGGCAGGAGCACTTATCTGGTGCAGATGCAGCGGACACCAGCTCTAGCGGGTGAGGTGGACAATCTGAAAGATAAATTAGGTAATCTGGCCAGCAGGGGCGAGCCATACAGAAGACACACTAGAACCATAAAAAAACCATAGTCACAGAAATGAAAAATGCCTTTGCTAGGCAGGGTCACTCACAGCTGATGGAAAATGAGCAGGCTGGCTCACTATCCAGATGTCAGTCAGTGTTATTAATCATGTTACAGAGCACAAAAGATGAAGTATAAGAACAGCTAAGAAGATGCAGAAAACACTTCGACAAAATTCAACATCTACTCATAGTAAGCACACTCAACAAACCAGCAACAGGAGTGAGTGTTCACAGTTCAATAATGGGGGCCTCTGCAAAGCTTAGAACTTACATGACTCATTTCTGATACCAGTTATACTGAACTGGTGGAGTATTATTTCTTAGTGTGTCTGAGAGTGTCTCCAGAGGAGGCTTGTTTGTGAATCTGAGTGGACTGGATGGGAAAATCTAATCTGAACATGAGCAGACACCATGCAACTGGGCAGGGGGCAGAGAGAGCGAAAGGCAGAGGAAATGTTCATTCTTCTCCCCTCTCTCCTGGGACTCATTTTCTCCTGCCCTGGGACATCAGAACTCCATGTACTCTTAGCCTCTGTATTCCAGGACTTATACCGATGACCTGTGGGCTCAGAGGCCCTCAGCCTTGGATGCAGAGTTATACCGTTGGCTTTCTTGGTTCTAAGACTTGTGCACCTGGACTGACTCAGGCTACCATCGCCCAAGAATCTGCAGACAGACTGTTACCAGGTTTCTCGGCCTCCATAATCATGTGAGTCAACTTCTCTCATAAATCCCCTCTGCTACATCCATATCTACACATATCCTATTGGTTCTGTCTCCCTGGGGAACCCTAACACAGAATGGAAGATGTGAAATTCTCTCTCTTTGCATATCACATGACTGTCTACCTAGGAAATTCAAAAGAATCTAATAAAAGAGCTATGAGAACTACTAAGTGAGTTTAGCAAGATCACATGATAGAGGATCAGTAAAAAAGCCACTTCAATATACAGGCAGTAAATAAGAAGTGAATTTTAAAGTTCCATTAAAACAGCACCAATAAACGTGAGGCGCTTTAAGCACTAAATATTGCAAAGCGCGTTAAGACCTATATACTGAAAATCATATATTGCCGACGAGAGGAAGAAGCACTGATGAAATAGGAGGCCTGAATACACAGGCAACTATAGTATGAGTATGTTACACCCCGCTTCGCGTACGTCCGGGAGGGACAACGAAACGGCCAAACGGAAAACGAGACCCAGAGAGCAACATCTCCCAAACGACGATCTACAGCTGTTTCACCTGCTGCCTGGAGTGATGGTTCCTCTGGTGTCCAACCCGCCTGGATGAGTGATAAGTGGGAAGGAATCTATCTGTTAATACATCTCCCTAAAGTGGCTGCGAGGTGTGGGGGAGGCGCATGTGCGGGCAGCGGCGCCCGGGGGTCACCTTCAAGGTCAGCCTCACAGCGTTGCAGTTCTCCTGCAGCGGGTTCAGCTTCAGCGTCTCCCCGAGGTTGCTGCAGCCAGACGACTGGTGCTGCAGCTCACAGCAGACACACACCTCCACGCTGTCAAACTTGATCTAGGCAGAGGACACAAAGAAGTCACCATCAGCAAGACCCTGGGCCCTCAGGACTGCACATGACAGCAAGCAGTACAATTAAGGACACAGGTCAATGGCCGAACAGCTGCACAGCATGTGTGAGGAGCACAAAGTAAACAAATCAGTAAAGACGGTCCAGCTGAAAGCAGCTAGGCCACTTATCTTTCCGTAATAAAGCCAAGACGATTGCTATTGATCCAAGCAAACGCCATCCTAAAAAGCAATGAATAAAGGAGAAAGTGCATTTGAGGAAATCTAAACTGTAAGTTCAGAGATAAAAGTAATATGAAAATCACTCATACTGATTTATACATGGAGATGTAGTATCTAAGCCTTGGTTTTATTTTGCTTTGTTTTCTTTTTTTTTTTGGCGGTACTGGGGATCAAACTCAGGACCCTGAGCTTGCTAGGCAAGCACTTATTTCACTGAGCTATATCCCCAGCCCTGCTTTGTTTTCTTTTGAGGCAAGGTCTCATTGTGTAGTCCAGGCTGGCCTTGAACTATGGAGCCCAGGCTAGCCTCAAACTCACTGCAATGCTCCTGCCTCAGCCTTCTGAGGGCTGGGCCTTGGCTCATATTTCTGTCATGGTCAGAAGTTTCCTGTCTTACCTCATGGGCTATCAAATTCCTTTTTTAAAAAAAAATGTTTTTGAGACAGCGTCTCACTCTGCAGTTCAAGCTGCTCTTGAACTCACTTTGTAGCTCAGGCTGGCTTCAAACTCACATCGATCCTCTTGCCTCAGCCTCCTGAGTGCTGGGATTATAGGCGGACCCACCATGCCTGGTTGGACTATCAAACTCCTGTTCATCCACTAAAGTCCACTCCAGCTCCATCAGAGTCCTGTCTGTTTTTCCTTCCTGGCCTTCTCCCCAGTTACCTGCTATCCTTACAGTATTGACAACGCTGATGAATTGTAAATGCTCAGTAAATACTGAGTCAGCAAGCTGTCTGGCTTAGAAAATTAAGAATGATAGAAGGAAAAAAATACTTCTGCACATTTTTAAATCTTGTTAGACCAAAGCCTCAGTGATCGGGAAAATACCACAGTTGCTCATGCCTGAGAGAAAAGGGGATTCAACAAAACAAAGCCC
Organism: Dinomys branickii; assembly: GCA_004027595.1. NCBI lineage: Eukaryota > Metazoa > Chordata > Mammalia > Rodentia > Dinomyidae > Dinomys > Dinomys branickii. Next base: position 130,720 of record PVLD010003110.1, read on the forward strand.
TGGCTGTAAAATAGATAAAATCAGCGAAGTGTAGGGTTTTATTCACCATCGCACGTGACATGAAACCCGAGGCTAGGAGGTACCCTACTTTTCAATAAATAATGATCAATGTTTTATAGCAGCTAACTCAAACGAGAAGTATTTTTAGACAAATATCGATCAACTGTGACCGCCACAGATGAGTTTTCATTGCGTGAAGTATTACGGAGGAAGATGCTGTGACACCTCCATGTGTCAAGATGTCTGCCGTTCCTTTTTTTGTGTGTGTCTTTTTGAGACAAGGGCAGTTCAGGCTGGCCTTGCGCTCACTTTGAAGCCCAAGCTGGTCTTGAACTCACAACAATCTTCCTGCCTCAGCCTCCCGAGCGCTCGGATTACAGGCACGTGGCACCATGCCCGATGTGCCTACCATTCCTAAATGCTGGGTGTGGGGTACGCAGCATCCTCAGAGCCATGACATGTGCAGGTGTCCAGCAGAGGGGCTGTCACCCACAGATGTGTGCGCACTCAGGGAGACCATCCATCACTGCTGGAGACCAGCTTCCTAGATTTCCCTTCTGCCTTTGCGTTTACTGGAATTTTGCTGGCCGGATCAGGACCCACCAAATACCCTCTCCATCACGCTCCTACTGGCTCTTGTGCTCTGGTCCTCATCTATATTTGCAAGTTTTAAGTGCTCTTTCCCTTTCGCTTTTGTAGCAAGGCTGTGTTGTGCTTTTCAGTTTCCCTGCATTGATTTCAAAGCAGAAGTCAGGTGCACTTTGTGACTGGCTTTCACCAGCAAAATATAGGCAGAGGTGGTAACTTGTGAACCTAGACCTCAATAGGCTTCACATTTCTGCCTCCTCTTCCTGGAAACTGTCCCTCTGCAAGAGGAGACACACCGAGTACTATGATTTGCATCTAGATGTCCCCTCAAAGCCTTGTGCAGTCACAGGTGGGGCTTTTTCAGAGGTAGCTGGATCTAGAGTGTGTGACACTGGGATTGATTCATGATGTAGTGCTAGGATCATGGGCACCAGGGCTAAGGGTGTGAGTGCTGCCCACCCTGAGTAGCCTGGATAAGACATAAGGGATAGCAAGAGCTGTGGGTGTCCTTTGTTGATGTGTTACCTTCTGCCCACCACCGGCTGTTTTTCCTCTGTGATGCCCCTCTGCCATGTCATCCTGTCTTGAAGCCAGCCGATTATAGACTGAAATCTCTACCAACTGTGAGCTAAACAAACCTTTTCCCCTTTATCTTTGGGCATTTTGTCTCAGCAATGAGAATAAAGTAACTAAGACCACCAGGCCTCGGGGAGCTGGTGGTTCTTTAACCTGGGCCCCAGAAGGTGACCCATGCAGCAAGCCCATGCTTTGCCCTATGTTTTACAACATTTCTAAGAAAGGTCAAATTGTTTTCAAAATGTTCAAACAAACCGTACCTCCACCAATAGGTATGAGAGCTCAGGCTGACCGTCATTCTCACCAGTGCTTAGTCATGCTGGACTTAAATATTTCCATCTATGGTGCAGGCTATAAGACAGTATCTCATTTTGTCTGTGGAGCAAGTAATTATATCTAATTTTAGCCATTGAGTTTTTCATCTTTGCCCAGCCATGCTGTTGCATGTAGATGTAGTTTTCTACTGTATCATATTATATTGCATAAATACGCTGCCACTTATATGTTAGTTTTCTTGCTGGTGGACATCTTGGTTTTTGCCAGTTTGGGGCACCTAAGACCAATGCAGCTAGGGCCGGCAATATAGCTCAGCAGTACAAGTGCCTGCCTGGCAAGCACAAGGTCCCAAGTTTGATTCCCAGTACCAAAAGAAAAAAAAAAAGTCAGACTAATGCATCTGTGACATCCTGCACCTATCTCATGGTACACACATGCACATCTCTTTGGGGGATAATGTGCCTGTTGAATGAAGCTATTGGACCTCTGGAGAACTTCAGTGTTGACAGATGTGCATGAGCAATTTCCAGTGTGATTTTACTACTTTACACACCCACTAGCACCGTGTTCTCCTTGCTTTGCAACCTGGCTTATAGCTAGGAGTTTCAGTCTTTTTAATTTTAGCCAGGAAAGCATTGGAGGAGGTACCTCACCAAAATAAGGAATGAGCCCAAGGGAAGAAAAAAAAGGAGAGGGGATATACAGAGATGAGAGATAAAGGAAATTATAAGATCGTGAGAAAAGGATGTCCTTGCGTGACAAATAGGTAGACTACCTACAAAACCAACTCATCCAGGCTCAAACAGGAGTCTGTTTTCTGTTCCACTGACGTGCACTTTTAACATGATGATTTCCTTCCTTCTTGTTTTTCTGGGTTGATCTTTCTCTTCTTTATCTAGTTTATTTTATTTTTTAAATATATATTGTGGTAAACTAGGATATCTTGGTGTTGATTTTCTGTTGTGGAATGATTACATCAAGCTAATTAACAAGTCTATCACCTCACACACATCATTCTTTCGGGTGAAAACATTTAAAATATATTGTCAACGATGGTGAAATATACAATGCATTATTATTTATTACATTTGCCATTCTCTGCAATAATTAAAGCTTATCTTTTCTGACTGAAACTTTGTCCCTTTGATCACCACCTTCCCTTTCTCTATCCATTCCCTCTCCTAGAATCTAGTAGTCATCACTTTATTTCTTCTTTTTTGAGTTCCGCCTTCTTGAGGTTCCAGTTTAAGTGAGATCACATGGCATTTGTTTCTCGGTGCCTGACTTATTTCTCTTAGCATAAGATCCTCCAGGGTCATTCATGGTGTCTCAAACAACAAACGTTTTTTTCTTTTTAAAAGCTAAATTTTACATATCTCACATTTTTTTATCTGTTCCTCCAACGAAGGACACTTAGTTTGCTCCTATATCAGCAACTGTGAATAGCGGTGAGCACGAGAATGTAGATGTATTTTTGCCACCCTGAGTTCATATCCTCTGAGTATATGCCCAGGAGGGGGATCGCTAAACCACACGGCAGTTCTGTTTTCATGTTCTGAGGACCAGCCATTGCACTGCCTGCACCGGCTGTATTATCTTGTATCACCACCAACAGTGCACACGTTGATCAGAGGGTACAAAATTTCAGTGACTAGTGAGCTTTCATCCAAGTCAACTAAGAATAGGAGAGAACTATTTAAACCTGATAATACTTTACCACAGTGAATTGCAAACATCATTTTAACTAGAGAAACCCTAAAGGCAACTTCACTAAGATCACAACAGGATCAAACTATTCATAATCATCACCACATTTCTAGTTTATTTTCTGGGCTTTAGCTAATGCAATAAGAAAACATTATAAGCTGTATTAGAAAAGATACAATTGCCTTTATTTTAAAAGAGATCGCTAATACCTGAAACGACCTAAGAGACTATATTTAAAAACTAATGGAACTGATGAGAGTATTTGTTACATTAGTTATAATAAAAATGATGTGGATAAAAACCAGTTAAAATAAAAGTGGCAAAGTTCTCTTCATAGTAACAACACACACAAAGTAACTTAGAAATAAACACAAAAACTAAATGATTTATGTTGAGTAATATATAAGATGGGATTAAAGAACAAGAATGCATGTGTAGGGAATTGAGGGTCATTCTATTTGGTTTAGGGAACTTCAGCTGTGAGCTTCCTGCCTTCTCCAGCAATGCTTTCCCAGCACCCCTTGCAGCAAGGAAGTATGGGCACCACCCGTGAGACAGGACTGCCCTAGACTGTAGACTGAGCTGGGTCAGAAAGGCAGGCATTTAGGGTATTTCCTTTACTGTTTTTGTGTTAACAAATGCAAAGACAACACTATATAATACAGCATCCATTGATGGTTCCCTATTGTCTCCTCTGTAATTTGTATATTCTTTATTGATTTTGTTATAACAAATACGAAGATAACTATGTTATACAGCATCCAGTGCCAATTCCCTACTACCTTCTCTATAACTTGGTATTTTCTGTATTGTTTCTGTGTTATTCTGGGTTCTTTTGTCTTAAAAATAAAATTAAAAAAAAAAGATAGAACAAAGTCTCAGAGATGACTGGCTGGAGCGACTGAAGCAGACACATTTCCCTTTGGAGCTTCTATGCTCCTGTGTTATAGACCTGAGCTGTAACAACATAGAGAAACAAAACAAAGCAAAAACAATAAAAATGATACAGAGTTTCAAAACAGAATGACAAGAATCAACAGTGGTTGATTCCAGTCCCTTTCATGAGACTGATAAAAGTACCCCTAGTAAACATTCATGAGGGATAAGAAAGGGGGCAAGCATGCAAATGAAGAAGAAATTAAAACTGAAAAGAAAATACTAAGAATAATTTTGTCACCTTAACCAAAAACATAAGTTTCAATGAGAATAGCAATTACAAGATTGGTACATGCAAAAGGAAGAAGTTGGCAAAAACACAAAAAGAGCCAGGCATGGTGGTAAATGCCTGCAATCCTAGCAGTAGGAAGGCTGAGGCAGGAGGATCGTTGTGAGTTCGAGACCAGCCTGGGCTACAAAGTGAGCTCAAAGCCAGCCTGCATTTCACAGTGAGACCCTGTCTCAAAACAAACAACCCCCCGACACACAAACAGACTGACTAAGCGCTATGGGAAAAGGTTTATAAGGCTATACCTAAGGACACAGAATTGGCCTGGAAAACTTGCTGTTTCCTTTAGAGTCATAACTGGGGTGAAACCTCACAGTTCCTCTCCTATCAGTCTCCTGAAGATCCACTGCAAAAAGTCCAGATGGAACAGCTTGCTTCATGACGCTGCCTCCGGCCAAGCAGTCACTGGGCATCAGGAATACATGCCATTAGAAACTAATCCTTCCTTCCTTCCTTCCTTCCTTCCTTCCTTCCTTCCTTCCTTCCTTCCTTCCTTCCTCCCTCCCTCCCTCCCTCCCTCCCTCCCTTCCTTCCTTTCACCAATTTTGCATGTTTATATCTGGTAATCTGAATGACTAATTTGAAGACGACAATATAACAACCAATGGAGAATTCCTACTATCTTGTCTAGTGAAGCTCTGTATTGTTTCTAATGTTTTTTTAAAATTATTTTTAATTCTTCTTAATGGCTTGATCAATCTTGCCTTCTTACATCTGGTGATCCGGGCAGCTGTTTTGAAGATGACAATGTGACACACAGCAACCACTGATGATTCTTGTCATTCTGTTTTGAAGCTCTGTATCATTTTTATTGTTTTTGCTTTGTTTTGTTTCTCTATGTTGTTGTTATTTTCTTATTTTTTATTATTCTCTTTAAAAAACAAAACCTAACCAACTCATAAAATGGAACCATAAGAAATGCACCAAAGGGTGAGTTTTCCTTTTACTCTTTCCGTGGAGCTATACATGTACAAAAAGTTAGTACGACTCCTGTCACACATGCACAACACTGTAACACAGAAGAACAGCCATGCCCGGGTCAGAACAATGGCCTCTGGACCTGTCAGTCTGCTTTTGGTTTATCTGTGTTCTTCATTGTTTTCAACAGGAGAAAAGCCCAGGTTTCCCAATACACAGTCAGCTTCTGTATCTATAGGTTCTGCATCTGTAGATTAACAATATTTAAAGAAAAAAATCATGCCTATAATAAGGCTTTTTCTGATTATCATTTCCTAAACAATACAGTATGACAACTGATCACACAGCACTATATTAATATTATAATAATCTACTGGTAACGTAAAGCATGCAGAAGGATATGCATAGGTTATATGCAAATACTACACCATTGTGTAGAAGGAATTTGGAGGATAACATGCAAATTTGTACAAGGGACTTGGATAGCCTTGGATTTTAATATGTGTGTGAAGTGGGAGGAGGGTCCTGAGATATAAACAGCGGACAAGAGAGAGCTGGAGTTTGTTTTTCTCCAACTCATGAACATGCAAGGGTTATTATATAATCACATCTGTAGGCTTGGCATTGAGTTTGAAGTAGCTAATGTTTAAGTAACAAGAAGTTTGTCACATAAAATAACCCTTCAGTGGCCCCAGGGATCAGAAATCCAAATAAATCTTTTTCGTCAGTTATTTCACTGAGTTTGTGATTAATTCTAAGAAAATTTCTGGAAACTTCCTGATTAGTTGTCTGACCCCCGACATCTGGGTGTGCAGGGAGCTGACAGATTTATTTCAAGATTGCCCCTTGGTGTTGGGGTCACTGGAAACGACACAGAAGAGCTTTGCAAATGAAGCCACAGTAATTTTTCATGAATCTCTTTGGAGCGTTTAAAAAGCTAGCCTGTCCCCCTTATTTATGGTCCATCAGGCTGTCTGGGAGTAGAAAGGGCTTACACAACAAAAAAACAAGGGATATGACGCCCCCACCATTCTCCTACAGAGGCAAAAATGAGATTGATATATGACCTTCAGATACTCCTAAGGACAGCAGCAGGGGAAGGCAGAGCCTGGAGACCAAGCTGTTACAGCCCGAGGGAGGCAGGACAGGACAGGGAGAGGCAGGGGAACCACTGCGACTGTAGGCTGGCGAGCCCACCGCGGCTCACCCGCATCACCGCTCAGGATCATTCAACTTAAAGAATTTTCAACTGTGGTGGTGCAAAAGGAAGACAACCGTCCTGTTCCTCATTAAGTTACATGGGATAGTCACTGCTTCATCATAGGTGTTAGGTGATTTTGTCAAGTGTAGGCTTTTGGGCATAGTTAAGATAGTCTAAGCTCAGGTACGATATTCAGCAGGTTAGGCGTATTAAATGCATTTTTGACTTAATGGTATTTTTAACTTATAATGGGTTTATTGGGATGTAATTCTGCTGTGAGTTGAGAGACAGCTGTCTTCCAAGTCACCTGCCAGGAAATGATCCCGCACAAGCCAGTGAACCTCCCTAAGCTTCAGTTTCTGGGGGCCTGGGAGCATTAGGTGATGTTACGGAGCTAAAAAACATAAAGTACACATGCTGTCATTTGCTGATGTTGTTACTGTTGTCGTTATTTGAATGAAAGAATACGCTTGTAAAAACTAGACACTAATTTTCAACTGTGGTAAAATGCGCACAACATAAAAATTACCACTTCAGCCTTTCTAGGGTACAGCTGGGCATCAGGAACATTCCCTGGTATGCAGCCATCTCTGCCGTCCTCCTCCGGAACTGCTCCAACTTGTAAAACCGAAACTCTGCATCAGTGAATGTGAATTCTCCCAGCCTTATTCCCTTCTACTGTGTGTCTCCAAATTTGACTACCTCAGGGGACTTCTTGTAAAGAAGTGGGCTTCTCTCGTTCAGTTTATTTCGTTCAGCATCATGTCCTCAAGGTCTGTCCTATCCTTGTTACAGTATGTGTCAAAATGTCTTCGCTTTATAAGGCTGAGGAATACTCCATTATATGAACATATCATATATTTCTCGTCAATTCATCAGCTGATGGGCGTTTGCATTGTTTGCTTTTGTCTGTTGCGAATCATGCTGTCAACCTGAGAATACAAGTATCTTTGCTTTCAGTTCCTTGGGGTATAAAGCCAGAAATGGAGTTGCTCAATCATTATGGTAATTCTACTATTTTATGAAAAAAAATCCCATCTTCTTTTCCACAAGGCTGTAGTATCTGACACTCTCACTGGCAGAAAAAAGGATTCCAGTCACTCTGCCTTCCTGCAATACTTGTTATTTCCTGATTTTAATTTTTTTACTGTGTCCATCTTAATGGCTGTGAGGCAGTACAGTACCTCACTGTGGTTTTGATTTGCATTTCCCTAATGATCGGTGATGTTGAGCATTTTGCCATGTGCTTCTTGGTCACTTGTGCCTCTTTGGAGAAAATTCTGTCAACTGTGTTCCTTGATGCAGATAAGTGGACTCTGAATTCTGCTAGGAGTCTAATCACCTCCTCAGATTTTCTCACTAAACCTCTGATTCCTACCGAACACAGTAATTTGCGGGGATGTGTCTGAACTAACACAGATTTTTTTCGTGTTTTGGTACTGAGGATGGAATCTAGGGCTTTCCCCCTGAGCTACATCTGTAGCCCTTTTTTATGAAATTTTGAGACAGGATCTTGTTAAGTTGCCTAGGCTGGGCTCAAACCTGCCACTCTCCTGTATCTCTCCTTCCAGGCATGCGCTACCACATCTGGCCAACACCGATTATTTATCAAAAGAAAAAATACATAAATAGCTTTGAGGACAAACTATTGTTTAAAATTCAATGGAGCTCAAGGACTCATTGGACCTATTCAGTGGAGCTCAACTCAGTGGACCCAGGGGAGAGAAAGACCATGGTTATACACAGGAATGGTAGGAAATGAAAAGGGAAATTGTATTTGATTTTTGTTGCTCACAAGCTAGTTTCTCTACCTAGAATGTAAGAGCATCACACTGTTGCCATTACTGGAGGAAGAGAACACTGGAAAAGAATGTTTTTTTTTAAGACTTGACACAAGCACCCTCCATTCTCCTGTGCATTTGCTAGTGGGACCCACACCCCTGAAACATAAATTTCCTCTCTATGTGTTTCTATACCTGACCATCATCACATCAGAAGGCATACTGCTCTGGGACATGGGCCTGCTACATGATGACTGCTCACAAATGACTTCGAAATGAATATGGATGGATGAAGAGTTGTAATACTGAAAGATTAGATGCAAAACTGTCATTCTGTTTAATTCAATTGGATTTTCAAGGCTTCTAGAAGGTTTCGTATGAAGTTTTTTATTTTCTGTATTTTATGATGCTTTGACATCTTGCAGCCTTTCTGATCTTGGAGACTGCCTTGCCCAGAGCTAGCTAATTCTTATAGTTAATAAATAACATGGCTGCAAGCCATGTTTTCATTGGCAAAACAACCGATCTAGAACCTATACCTTCAACCACCTATTTTATCCAACATCTACATACCAAGCCACTGTTTCGCCTGTTGTAGATCACCCCAGGACCGGGTTCTGAACAACTAGGGACCACTTCTATAGCCTAGAGCACACCAAAATTGTTCAACATGTTCTCACTGGCTTGAACTACCCGTGGTACATGCATGACTGTCCAAAGTCATGCACCTTAGATGGTTCAGAGCCATCCAGCAGCAAGACATAGAATTGCGGCCCCAGTGTGAACACATTAAACTTGTTATTCAAATTGATCATCCATTTCCTCCCACAGAAACTTTGGGAGGAAATAAAGTTTCCTGCCCTCAATCCCTCTGACTCCTGACTACCCCACTGCTTTCCCATGTGGCCTTGCATGGGGTGATGTGTCCTCTGTTCTTGGGAAATATGAATGAAAAAGCCATCCTTTCCAAGTTGTCTCTGTTTCTGTCACCTAATTACAAGGTGTACCTTTATAGCCAGCATAATAAATCCCTCTGCCCATCTGACCCTTCAGTTTCTCTCTTCCACAAGTATAACTTCAAAGGAAATGTGCTGCTTAGTTAGGGTCTGGAATGTCCCCAAAGGCTGATGGGTCAAAGACCTGGTCTATAGCTTGATGCTACAGGGAGGTGGTGAACACTTGCATGGGGGATGCCCAGTGGGAGGTCCAGTTTCTTCAGGGTGATGACCTAGTGTGGATGGCAAGGTCCCAAACCCCTCCTCTTCCTCTTTTTGGCTCCTTGGCCATGAAGTAAGCAGTTTTGCTTGCTACGTGCTTCTGTCATGAAAGGTTGCCTCCCCAAAGGCCCAAAATGACAAAGCAAATTAATCGCAGACTGAAAGCTTCAAAGTTGTGAGCCAAAATAGACCTTCCCTCTTTATGGAGTAGATTATCTCAGAAATTTTGTCACAGTAGTGGAAAGCTGATTAACACACTTGTGCTGTAAGTGTACAGCATACATCCTAATGTGCAACCCATGGGTGCAGACTAGGTGAGTGTCAAGGGTTTCTCTGATACCTGTGATCAGACGACGTGAGAGAAAAGGGTCTCCCATAAAACATGCAATCACATTACTGCATCATGCTGTGAGGAGTAAAAGTCAACACATCCCTCTGGTCTTTCCCTTAGAAGATTTTTTTCATTTTGTTTTCCATGTTCTACAAATGAGGGAAGCCTCCCAAATTCTATAATTAAGTGACAAAACCAGCACATTGTCCACCCCACAGGAAAGTGAACAGAGAGCTGGGTACCCTGTGAGGACTGCTGTGCTGGACCGCTGAGCACCCTTGGCCATGCTTGGACTCACTGTGTTCTGTGCACAGGCAATACCAGCGGGCGGGGCAAAGGGCAGGCAGCCCATCAAGGGAATCTCTTGATGAGGGACAGGGCACTCCTCAGCACTTCCTCAGGCCCACCCAACATGGCACCAGCTGCCACCTCAGTGCCCCCTGACCTGGGCAGAGGTGCTGGGAAGCCAGGGAACCCAAGGCCCTGCGGCTCACCAGTGGCTGGTGGTAGCCTGGCCTGGAAGTTGAGCTACAAATCCTTTCACAAAAAGGCCTGGCTTCCAGTCCACACCTTCAAATCTGCGTCTCACTCACCTTGGAGCTCCCTACCACAAGACCATCCTCAGAGATGGGAAAATAAAGCTTTGGTTAAGAAGCTAAGAGAAGTGTTAGGGCCAAGCGAGGGTACACTTTACATCAACGACCTGGCAGTTATCCCTGACTTCTAGCACTTGCTTTTTTAAACAGTTGACAAATGACACTATATGCTCATATCTTGTACAGCAGGATGTTCTGAAGTTATATACATTATGGAATGGTTAGACCTAGCTAATGAGCAAAAGTATTATCTCACATAGTTGTCCTTTTTGTGTTAAGAGCACTTAACGTCCACTCTACATTTTTCAAGAATAAATTACACTGTATGATCTCACTCAGATGTGGGAGCTAATGAAACTGACCTCGTAAGAGCAGAGAGTAGAGGCTCAGGTGTCTGGGGAGGGAGTTGCGAAGATGCTGGTAAAAGGATACGTAATTATAGTCAGACAGTTGGAATACATTTCAAGTGATCAGTTATAGAGCAAGGCAGTTATAGTTAATGGTGATATATTTTCCTCTAGCACTTATTTGAAGCTGTGGGGAAGGCATCACCACTGGGCCATCTTAGGGGTCTGTTCCAACACCTCCTGCCCAGCGCTGGAGCTTGGGGTATCCAGGGATGAGGTGTGACCAGTTTTCATACAGCATGTGTGAATTCAGAGCTGGGATTATAAATGCACTTACTAGGCTTTTCTTCTAATTCATTCCAACCTTATTAAAATCTAAATTTCCACCTTTAAACTGACAGATTATTTTGTCCCTACATCGCTTTCATTACGATATTTTATGCCATCAAAGAAGCCTACCCATTACAATTGATCCACGTTTCTGAACTTCACTCCGCATGTAATTAGAGGGTATTAGAACACAGGCATGCGGCTCAGGAAATGCATTTACAGTCCTGATGAAGGCAAGGAGCTGCAGTTTTCTGTTTTCTAATCATGTTTTGGTGCATATACCATAGGGATAGTGGGAAGCACACATCAAAAAACAGATCTTCTTTAAGACCCGCAAGACGGAGATAGTCTAGGCATGTTAGTTAGCTTTCTATCACTGGGGCAGAATGCCTGAGATGACTGACTTCAGAGGAGAGATGGTTTCTTTTCCCTTGTGGTTTTGGCGGCTCAGTCCATGGTCAGTTGGTCACACTGATTTGGCCCTATATTGGCACAGAACATCAAAGCAGTTGTGTGGGACAGAGAAGGCAGCTCACCTCTTGGTAGACAGGAAGCAAATGAGAGACGGAGGGGTCTAGGGTCTCAATACCTCCTTCAAGAACACCCCTAGTGACCCAGCTTCCTTTCACTACTCCTCATGCTCTTGAAGGTTCCACCCTTTCCCAGTCATACACTGGGGGACACTCCAGTTCCAAACAATAGCACTAGGATTTTATATTTTGTGTGTGTATATAAAATATTTAAGGAAAAATTTACCTAATTTTAGAAGGCAGGACTTTCTTTATCATATCTCTTATTATGTAAATCATATAATTAAGCCTTATAACTTGCTTGGAGCTTTCAGGGGAAAAAACCCCCACCTACTTTGTGTGTCTGTCATGAGCGATTCAGCTTCATTTTAATCTCTGCCTCATCATATTCTGTTGCTACTTTACTCACTTCCTTTGCTACAGATGCTCAGATTATTTGTGAAGCAGTCAATCTGTTTCAAGGCTCAGGCCTGAAGTCTTTCTTAGTCACACACGTGATATTCTGCTGAGAGATGGAGAAAGAGAAGGAGAACCTAAGAACTGTGAGAAAGTGTGGCTGCCAAGCTCAAGCTCTGCCAGGGAGGCGACTGTCAGGGGAGAACGCTGAACTGGTGTCACAAGTTCTCTGGGACGGTTCATATTCAGAGACCCAGGCTCCAACCTCTAGAGTCCTGGGAATTTTCACAAGACCTTCCCATGTGAAGGACATGGTCAAAGCAAACGTAACTTGACAAGTCATGAATCTTCACACAAAAATCCCCCCTTAACAGGAAAACAGAGCTGCTGTTCCTCAGATGCTGGTCTCCTTGAGGGGTACGAAAGGGGTTTGACCGGGACACTCTGAGCCCCAAGGGACTGTAGGGTGGGACTGTCACCTCCACCTCCTCCCAACACGTCTTTGGTTCATCACATAGGCCTGCACAGTTAGGTCTGGCTCTGAAGTTTCATTCATCAGCACTGTAATCGAAGAACAGATCTACTTTGCTGGCAGACATGGTGAATGGGTTGAAGAGAAATATACTGATTAACAGGAAAATAAGGAACGTTTCATGCCTTTCTTCCACAGAGCCCCTAGTCAAAACGCCTGTGCAGAGGTGCTAAAAAATTAGAAAGATCCGAAATGAGTTCCTGTGGTCAAATGAACTTAGAAAATAGGTTTTTAAAAGATTAAACACAGCTGTCTCTGGGCGGCTCCTCTGACTCGGTGATACCCTGCCATGTGCTGCCTCTCCTTAAGAAGAGGCCTGAACAAGCTGAACTGATGTCTTCTACCTCCTCCTTCTCCTTTCCTTTTTTTTTTTTTCTTTTTGTTTTATGAGGCAGGTTCTCACTCTGTATTTCATGTATTTTGGGCTGGCTTAAACTCACTTTGTAGCCCAGGTTGGCCTGGAATTCACAGTGATCCTCCTGCCTCAGCTTCCCAAGTGCTGGGTGACATAGGTGAGCACCACCACACCCAGCCTCCTCCTTAAGATAACATCCATTCAGATCCTCAGTACCTGAGGATCTTTTCATGCCTCCTTTCCTAGCCAGTGTTAGCCACACCCTATCTTCCTGCCTCATTTTCCCCAGTGAAACACATATCCCCACAATAATTTATGGGGTGCTAAGGGAGTAGATGTCTCTGTCTTCATATATCTATGTCTGCTGGAAGGTTCTATAGCCCCTACCTACTGGGGATTATGTACCTTTCACACTGCTATGGGGTGTTGTGGCTCCCTGTCCTGGGCTCAGAGCTGCACTGAAATCTTGCTTCTTGAGGAGAAATCTCAGGTTTTCTAGAGGTTCATAGGAGTAGCTTTTCTCTTTGGGGTGGTTTCTTCAGACAGTTCAGGTGGGGCTGGCTTCATCCCACAAAGATGAATTGCTATTTATTTTTGCCATCTTTACTGCAGTGGCTGTGGCAACGATCACTGGAAAGAGATTGTCGCCTTTTGGTTTTAACTAGTCTGCTGGGAGTCCCTTCTTTCTACGTCTTTATCTCCAAGGTAGACAGCAGGTGGTGCCTAGGCCAGGAGCTCACAGGACTGTTTCCATTCATTTGGACAGCTTGTCGTACTTGGCCTAGATCAATAAGCTGTTGTAAGAGTTTCTGGTCTCTGGGTCTATTGCCATATCAGGAGACGGAAATGTCCCCCCATAGAACATCTCAAATGGACTCATATGTAGCCCTGTTTTGGGATGTTACAAACTCTCATGAGAGTTACTGTCAGTAACTGCAACCAGGACTGAGATTCTTTTGGCAAAGTTTTGTCAAACCTCGCTTTAAGGTCTTGTCAGCTCGATCTAATGACTGAGATTTCTGGACATTTCTGGAAGACTGAAATCTCCATGGAGAATGGAGATGGCGTTTTATTTCTTTGATACCCCTTGAGTTATTTGAGAGATAAAAGAAAGCCCTCTGTCACTCTGAAGGAATTGGGATAGCCCATGGCCTTTTGTGAATGGGCGGGGAAGGCCTTAATCTAGTCTGCAAAGGTGTCAATAAAGGCCAATATCTGTTTAGATCTCCCACAAGGTGGTATTTGGGGAAGGTCTAGCTGCCAGTCTTCCCCAGGGTATGTCTCTCTCCTTTGTGTAAGTTCTAAAAAGGACATGGTTTGGGCTTGCTGGACTTACTGTAGGCACAAGGAGGGCAAGTAAGGGCATATTTTATTTCCCTAAAGGCAGTGTAATTCACGTTTGTCCAATCTACAGGCATAAATTCAGGGACTTTGACAGCCTCATATAAAGGTTTTGCTATGAGTCCAAAATTAATTATATATACTGGCAGAAGCTGGCCATTCCCAGGAAGGTATGAAGCTGCAGTTTGGTGGCAGGGGCTCAACATCACAGATAGCTTAGATCCAGATCCCAGACAGCTGTCGTCTCCTGGGGAGCAAGAATGGATCCCAAACACTGGACTTTCTGGAGGGTTATCTAGGCTTTTTCCGTTGAGACTATATCTTCCCTTCACTTGAAAGCTAAGGGTTTGTGTAGTATAGTAAGGCCCCAGCTTATGAACCCTCGAGTGGCAAACTGTCATGTGTGTACTATAAAAGACTTACTCTGTCGGCTTATGCACGAATCTGAGTTACAAACAATTCTCATGTAACAGAACTAGTAAGTCGGGGACTTGAAGTATTATGGATGGATAACTCCTGCACTGGGCTACAAATTAGAATGTCACCTACATACTATAGGATGGTTCCTGTTTAAACTCAAGGTTCTGTAAGTCTTTTTCTAGTGCCTGAGCACAAGGTGAGGGCCATCTCTAAAACCCTGGGGGAGAACTGTCCAAATAGACTGATGTTTTTCTCTCGAAATGAGATTTCCCACTCCAAGGCAAACAGAAACTGGGAATCTGGATGGAAGAGAGTAGCAGAGAAAGCACCTTTGATATCTAAGATTGAGAAGCAATTTGTGTCCCTCGGAATTTAGGAGAGAATTGTACATGGCCCTGACCCCAGAGGGTGAATTGGGACATCCAGGGTTACCCAGGGTTCTTCACAGGAAATGGTGAAGGCCATGGACTGGGGCATTATATTCCTTTGGAGCAGGAAATGAGGGTTTTGGCCAGCGTAGCCCCTGTCTGGCAGAGGAAACATTCAACCCTCCAGTACCTGAGTCAGGCACACTGGCTGCCTCGCACCAAACCACCCGGGCAGCAGTTTGGTGCAGTCACGTGCCCAGTGTTGTCTCTTTGCAATTAAAACAGGCTTTGATTGTCTTGGGTTTTCCTTTAGGTGATTTGGGTGAGTTGAAAGCATTGCCAGTTGGGATGGCTATAATTCTAGCCTTTCTCTTGTGGCCCTGCTCTGGTCCAGGGTCTGTGAAAGTTGAACCAAGAAAAAGCCATGTCCAGCAACGGAGTCATAGGCGTCTGGGGACCTGTTTTAATTTTTGTAATTTATTCTAAATATCTGGGGCTGGGCGACAAATGAAATGATGTCCCACCAGTGCCTCTCTCTGCCTAGAAGATGGATCTACGCTTGTCCCAGTCCTGTGGAAGGGGGAATAGCCTCTGCAGGATACCTGATAGAAAAACAAAACAAAAATCCCCCAGGGCTGTAAGGAGGGAGGGGAGAGGTGCGGGGAGAGACCCAAAGGGCCTTACTTGCTCACTGGCCAAGCTAAATACATTACTGACTTTGGGGTGCTGGAGTCACCTTCTAGAGGTGACTTCTAGGTGCTTTCCGGGCTGAACAAAAAAGAACTGAACAAAGCTGGCATAAATGTGCCAAACGTTCTCATTTACTAGAGGTAGGAAAAAACAGGCTCTACAGGGCAAGACTGGGCCAAGTAAAAGTAGGAAGAAAAAGCAATGCACCCTCCAGGGTAGTAGGGTGGGCTACCACAGAGAGACAGGATACCCACCACTTAACCAGATGGTCCCTTTTGGATATTTCCCAGGATGGTGTCATATCCAGCTCATCCTATCAAAAACCTGCTCGCTTCTCAATATGTCCACACGCAGGGCTTTGGAAACGATTCTGCTCGTGTCCAGGGAACACTTTAAGCCTTGCTTGCCAGCCAGTTTTATTCACACCCTATCTTCCTGCCTCTCCCCGACCATGAAATCATAGAGGTAAACAAAGCCACCAGGGGGCAGCACATCAATCTCACTCCGAGACCCCTATCAAGTCTAGCAGAGGAAGAATCAGGATCTGAGTTCCTGATAGGGAAGCCCCCAAAGAAGGAACACAGAGAACTGGTAACACTGCAAATGCTGGGGACCCCAGCCCTGTACTCCTCTGCCGCCCGCTGAGCTCCAGCCGCGAGGCCTCACCGCTATTCTCCAAACTCAATGAGGTGGCCTCTGGGGCTTGTCCCCAGCTGCCGCCTTGCCTTCTTCAAACCTCAGCTAATTGCCCTGTGCTGGGAGATTCACCGGCCTCCTGCAGCACACCTCCCTGCTTCTTTCCTGGTGGCAGCACTTGCTTGACCTAAAGCTGTATCCTACTAGGGTGTGAGATACTCAGGAGGGGGAAGCTGGGTCAGAATACTCTATCTTAACAGGGATGTGTCCCTGGCACCCACAGCATGGTGGATGTGGGCCTCACGTGGTAGATGTCGGGATGGTTGCTCCTAGGAATCAGAATGAACAAATGCATAAGAGGGGCAGGTGACTATGTGGAACGACTGCTGGCTTACTTTAAACATATCAATTTTTATTTTGCCAGGAATATTTTCTGTGCAAAGGCAACTACTGGGTTTGGTATCAACTTTTACATTGAAATTTTTGCCAAGAAATCTATTTATCTATGACAAGACAGTCACATAACAATAATGAAAAAGAATGATATTCCTAAAAGGGAAAAATTCTGTGTCATTATGTCAAAGCATAAATAGAAGTCAAATGCTAAAGTTCTCACAAAGCCCTTTATTAATATGTGTTGTTTTTCATATAAAAACTCTAAACAATATTTGAGTTTGTGTCTGACTTATACCTCTTAACATGGTATTCTCAAATTGTACCTATTTACTTCCTAATGCCTCAACTTTACCTGTCTTTATGGCAGTGTAGTACTCCATTGTGCACATGAGCAAAATAGAAGAGAGATAGGAAGTAACAAGAAATTTACATATTTCACTGTTTCAGAAATAATTTAATTGGCCCAGCAAGCACAAGCCCTGAGTCCAATTCCCAGTACGAAAAAAATAATAATAATTGAATATGTATACTAACTTATTTTATTTACACTACTAGTTTATCTTAGTTCATTGAAAAGAAAATTTCATGTTATTACTGTTTCCTTTTTGTAAGAATCTTTTTGGTGTATATCTTAACTACTTGGGAGATAATGGTGCACAGTATATTAACTATTGTTCTTCTACTATTTTGTTATGAAATTGTTTTATCTTTTTACAAAATAAAGACAGAATTCTTGTGAAGCCAAGAGAGGGAGCAACTAGTCTGGTTCCCTGATTAATACAATACTACGCCTGTCAGCAACAATAGGAGGCAGGGTCTACCCCACGGGAGAGGGGCCGTGTGCTGCCAGCCAAGGTTCTCTTCATCATTTTTATTTTAAAGAGGAAAAAAACCAAGAATCTCAAAACAGGTTAGTAGGAGAGTTACAATAACAAATACCCTGCATAATTGTTGTTTTCGGAGTAGTTTTACTCAGAGTACAAGCTGCAGGCAGGATATCTTTTCCAGTCCTTTCAGCTTTAAAGCCAGCCATGCCTGCTTGCCCCAGCCTGAGGCGGTGTCCTCCCGGAATTTATTATGTATCACCATGAAGCTAAATCAAGGTTGCCCTGGTTACGGTGGGGCTTTTCTAAAGACTGGGGCTACATAATTGGTGTTCACTTGGTTACTGGATGCTTTCAATTCTGTGATGACAGCATCAGTGATAAATGTGACTCCAAGCCTCATGATGAAATCCTCACCGGCTTGGGGAAAATGAGACAGTCATGAAAGTAAGGTCCTCCTCGAGATGTGCCAGACAGAGTCTCAACCTATGGTCCTGACAGATCAAGCCACAACACGTAAAATAATTTGTGCATGCAGGTAATAAGTAGTTTTTTAAAAAACAGTACCCAGTGGAGTTGATAAACTAATTTGATTGTTTCAGCTACCTGAACTGGGCCGTCACACACACAATGTGGAGTTTGCCATACACATGCCACTGAGAGCATCACCCAGCAGACTTTTCTCAGGCTTCTACCACAGCCCTGTGCCTGGTACAGGGAGGAGCAGCAGCCTTGGCTGGAGGGGCAATGGCAGCGGGATGGCTCAAGCACAGATTTAAAAAAGCAGCAGGCCAGCGGGGAGCGGTGGGGTGCATCAGCACCCACATCAGAGCCACAGCAACTCCCAGGGATCCAGCCAAGGAACAAACGGGAACTGGAGCACAACAGCAAGAGAGAGCTGCAGATGGAGGTGGCTCACACGACACCACGCCCTTCTCACTCCAGCATCAAGCAGGAAGCATGAACTGAGTTACTGGGCTTCGGCTCTC
>PVLD010003111.1:0-14962 GCA_004027595.1 Dinomys branickii
CTGACTAAATTTGCATGTCTGTATATGGGTCCATACATCTACAATTCGAAGATATCAATGGATAAAGCAACAACTACTGTTGAGACCATATCACCTTGTCTATAGATTAGTTGTGATTGTACTATTTTCTATGATAATGGGTGTCTGTTTGTCAATATGTTTTTGTACCTTTATGTTTCTAAA
The DNA here is from genome assembly GCA_004027595.1 of Dinomys branickii. Classification (NCBI taxonomy): domain Eukaryota; kingdom Metazoa; phylum Chordata; class Mammalia; order Rodentia; family Dinomyidae; genus Dinomys; species Dinomys branickii. Next base: position 184 of record PVLD010003111.1, read on the forward strand.
ATAAAAAATAAAAAAAAAAAAATGATAATGCAGTGAAGGTCTGTGGATGGGAAAATAGCCAAATCACCGTTTGTTAGCCTCTAACATGATGCCTGCTTTAAAGATGCGAATATGATGGTGCAGCAAAGTCATCCATATGGAATACCCATCCATGGTCAAAGGTCTGTGAGACAAGTTCTCATCATTATTCTAATTTGTGATGCTAAAGACTGGCACTTTGGTAGTGCAACAGGTGAAGGGGTTCTTCAGAAAAGAGGAAGGATACCCAATGGTTTTAATAGAGATACAATTGAAGTCTATCAGGCAACTGAACAACTCAAGACGGTCTTGATGAGGCTATACAAAGCTCAATTAAACCTTTCTCTTCATATAAATGGACCTTCTAACCTGCAAATCACAGCGTTTCATTTTCTTACTAGAGGCATATACCGGGGAGATAACAAATAACACTGTCCTTAGAGATGTTTTCCAGCTCACAGTGCTACCAGGGGCTGACGCTGCTCTCCTGCACACGCATTTACGTTTATCTATTTGCAGTCATGGCCCCTAAAACTTTAGCTTTCTGTTACCATTAGCACTGTTTCCACGTTTCCTGGGAGCTTTATTTACAGTGGAATGCTTAAGAGATAAAAGGCAGCTTTCAGATTTAAAGACAGTCCCCCACCCCACCCCACCCCAGAGAAGCCCTGGAGCCCACAGCTGCAAAAGCCCATCTGCAAAGGGAATATTTTAAAGGGGTCAGTAGTAGGAACCACTGCCATCTGGTGTTAAATGTCCCCCAGTCCTAGATACCCTTCTGCTCTGAGAGGAACATGAAGGGGCCAGGAGACTTACAGTCAGCTACATGCTTAGTTCCAGGCCCAGGTGTTAGAGAGCTCAGAAAAACCAATACTTTGGTGGACTTGTGGATGGGAGTATTCTTGTGTAGGCTCCTTGTGTACCCTAGATAGATCTCTTGCCCAAAAGAACTCCAGTCTGCCCCTAACAAACAGCATGTACCCTGTGGCTTCAGGCATGTGGGTGGTACATGCAGCAGCCGCAACCGGGCAGGAGAAGCCTGCTTAAGAGCAGCAGCCGTGCAGCTAGCATTCCCAGAAGACACTCCCGTTCTGCCCTCAGGCCACTGGAGGCTAGTCGGCCTTCTAAGTCCTCCTTTGGAGGGGGCAGACTCCAGGTTGACCCAGTACAGGTAAGTGACTTTGACCCCACCCTCCACAAAGCAGCAATCTGCAGTTAAGGGGGCTGGTACCTATTCCCCCACACTCTCCAGCTAAGTCTCTGGAATCTTAGCTTTCAAAGTCCTGCTGGGCTGAGTCAGCTGGCACATTAAACTAGGCCCTATTGACCCCCACTTAAGAGAAAACACAGGGTCCCCCAGTCTGCCAGTGCTCCGGAGGCGGCTCCAGGACAGACTCAACAAGTTCCTGGGCTGCGCAGCGCCGCCTGCAGCCGGAAAACCTCGAGGACGCGCCGCCGTGGAGCACCCGCGCGCAGGCGGCAGCCGGCTGCAGCTCCTTCCACCTCGTTCTCCAGCTCCCACTCGGGCGTCGGCGGGAGGGAGCTCCTCCACTCGCTCCAGATCCCCACCCCACGCGCGCGCCCCGGCCTGGCCCTGCGCCGCCCCCGCCCCCGCCCCCACGGGCCTGGGGCTCCGCCCGCCTCGGTGCCAACGGAGCGCACAGGCGACAGACTGGCGTGCGGCTTCGGGCGCCCTCTCCTCTGGCCGCCCGGCTCCGCGGAGTAGCCGGGACCCAGGAGAGGCGGCAAGGATTTCCCTCCTGCTCCCTCCCCCTCTGCGCCCCCGCCCCCGGCCCCGGCTCTGAGATCTCGGCGAAGACAATTGCAGTAAATGAGGACATCGGAGGAGCACGGAGCCGGGTGGCTGTGGCTGGCTCCTCCGCCGCGCCGCGAACGAGCGAGCGCGCGGGCGTCCCCGGAGCCGGCCGAGCCGCTACCTCCCCGCGGGCGTCGCTGAGCGGGGCCGGAGGGACGCGAGCTGCGGCGCGGGGGCCGGCGGGCCAGGCGGGCCCGGCCGGCAGCAGTGGAGGGGGCGGGCGTGCAGCCGGCCAAGTCCCGAGAGCCGAGCCTTCCGCTGCGCGAGCCGAGCGAGCTTTGCCGCGGATGCCCTGCCCCGAGTGCTCCCTGCCGCGCCAGGCTTGCCAGGGTCCGCGGCGAGACATGCCCGAGCCAGGCGCTGCACCGACCTCGACTTATCTGTAAGCAGCGGAAGGTAAGCCGAGCCCCGCGTTCTCTCCTCCCGCGCCCCCGCGCCCGCTGCACTTGGCCGCGGGCAGAACACCGCCGGGACAGACGCCGACCTCAGCTCAGGTGCACGCACTCGCCCCCAAACCGGCTTCGCCTGGGCCGGGCCGGAACCCGCCGGGGGTGGCTAGGAGCTCCCCGGGAGGTGGGCAGTGGGTAGGGGGCGAGGTTACGCAACTGCATCTGGAGCGACCTCGTGGCCCAGAGGCTTCTGGCAACTTTGGCCACCGCCAGCGAGGAGCGGACTGCGTGTGTGCGATGTGGATTCTAGACAAACGCCACAGCCTCGTGAAGGAACGCCCGACAGCCCTAGCCAGGCAGAACTGGGGGAACCTGGGGTCGGCCGCCTCTCCAGAACATTTCGAGGCTTTTAAGTATTTTCCAAACTAAAGCTAACTGGCAAGTACGGCTGATTAACTTGGGGAGGGGGGCGGTAGTAAGTCAGAGCACAGGACCCCTGGTGCTGGCTACTCAGGCAAGGCACAATTAGGAGCAAAGGCAGATGCCCACGTGAAATGTCCGTCTCCTAGCTCGCTGGAGTTGGCACCTACACGGGGCTGCGGGCTGGGGTCGGCGCCTGCGGGTTTCCGGGTGCCTGGCATCCAGTAGTTCGATCCGCACAGGCGTGGGAAACCAACCAACGCTGCAGACCAAGTAAGTGGGCAAGCTGGCAGCAAGAGCAGGAGAGAGGAGAGAGCCTTGGGCCAGCTTAGGGGCCAGGCAACGACTGGAACTCAAAGTCAAGAGCAAGAGTCTGCGTCTTGCTGGTTCATGCTCAGGGTTCTGGCTGGCGTCTCCACTGCTCACAGAGTCTCTCCCTGTGACCTCAGCATTCTACTACCCAAAAATATACCACAGGGAGATGGGGCCAGTGATAAAGAGATGCCAGGAGTGGGGGAGGAGAGTCGCCCCTGGAGTAAATAAGGAAGAAAATAGGTGCATTTTGCTCATCTCCATACCAGGGCGCAGGTCCTTTCCCCTCTCCTGATGCAGCTCTGTACTGAGGGGCTGCACGTCCCCTTGGGCCCCTGAGCCAAAGGAACAGTGAAGCAGTTTATTTTTGACCTTGTCTGTTTAGGTGCTGAAATTCTGCCTAAGCATCCCGAGGTGAAACTGGCAAGAGTGGGAAGGAACTTTGGGCAAGCCCTGCCTTGGCTAGCAACCAAGTGATCATTTCAGAAGATCACTAGCTAGCTCTGGCTAGCGGAGGGTCGAGGTCAGTGGCTTGAAGGTTTTAATCCTGGACGAGGAGTTGCCTGGGGGTTACCTTTCCATATACCATTCAAGGGACTGTCAAGGTTACAGTGCTGGGGACTTGATTTAAAAATGCCACCCAAATCACAAGACCTGGGCCATTCCCAATGAGTGCATACGTGAAAATGGTATCACCGTATTAAAATAGCTTATGCTACGGCTTGAACAGAAACTAACCATCGGTGTACTATGCAGAGGTGGTCGCTGTGCTATTTATTATTTTCATATCCTGTTGAATGTTACTTTTCAAAGTTCATATTTATCTTTGCAGTCTTTGCAAGAATGATTAGAAACATGCACAAGCCTCTCACAGGAAAAATATGGAAGTCCTGCCATCTGCATGCCTCACCAGACATTAATAATTTACTATGCATGTTTACTACTTACATTAGATGGCACTGCTCCTCATGATGCGTTTCATCCAAGGCACATTTAGAGGAAAAAGTCTAGCACAGCTATCACTAATTACATGATATTGCATAAATTATGTTATCTCCAGGATTTTATTTTCTTCACTAACTCCTTCATTTCCTTAAAATGACAGGGCGATTCAGTTTAATTTCTTGAGAGAATGGAAAGACCTCTAAAGACAGGATGCCCTTGAAAAGCAAAGTATGCCTTTGAACTTTACTACAGTTGCTGTGACTTTAATTTTACTATTGTGATTAAGACTTTGAAACTTTTACTTAAATCAGGCCCATTATCCTATTAAGAAACATTATTATTAGGAACCAGGCTTACAAGGCTAAGGCTAGAAAGTTGCACATTTGCTCAGCAAGCTTACAAAACCCTGGATGCTCCATTACTTGATTTATTTTGGGGGCTTCTTTGTTTTGCCGCAATTGCTCTGTCCCCAGGAGAGGACAGGGAATTTTTTTGTCTTTTGTTTCTTCCTCTGTAGGGAAAAATTTTTTTAAAAATAATAATAAATGATTCCATGGAAGACTTGCACATGAAAGGCATTCATCTACAAGGAAGGGTCCTACAGAATGAAATAAGCAGAAAATAAAACCAATTCTCACAAATAACAGTTGATCACAGTGGAACAATAGGACAGATTCATTCACATGGCTGGACATTTGTATTCTCTTATTTGCTCCAACCCATGGCTGTCTTATTTAGAGAAATGACTGAACTCTCTCGTATGAGAGGCGGACTTCTTATGTTGGGGCCATGCTGTTTCCCAGAAAATGATGATACAGAAGTGATCACAGCCGCATCGTAAAGCAGCAATTCTGTGGATAAGCATTCACTCAGAAGGGCAGTGTAGGGCTCACCAGGGATTTTCATTTCAAGGTGCTGGACCAGCCCATCATATACTGGAGCAGATACACACGAAGGTTGTTGAGTAACGGGTCATTCGGGTAACCACACGAGTTGTACATACTTAGGCAAATATGGTCATTTGGGGAATGAGGAGGTCATAGGGACTCCCTAGATAAAACCAGCATCAGAATTTTAAACAGCTCCTTCATAAAAGTGAAGGGCTACCTCCTTTATCCACCATTCCACTGAGGTCCACATTCCCCAACCCAAAATTAGCTGGTATCATTTATAAAGCAGATCCTTTTAGTCTCCTCACATATTTGATTTTAATATTTCATAACATTATGGAGTGCCTTCAATATTTTAAAGCAAAAATTTAATATGATTGATATTACATGGCAACATGTGCCTTCCCGTGAAGTTCCCTTACCAACATTCTGAGAAGTTTAGCACCTTGATGCAAATGCAGTAAAAACTGCATGACTTTAATCAGCTTATTTTTAAAATACATTCACTAAGGACCAAACACAGACTTAGAACCACTTGCAGGGACCCTGGCACAATTTATAAAAAACTTGTTTAGAAAAGACCTGTGCTAACCAGCAAGCCAGAGTGAAGTGCAGTTTTAACCTTGGCACGTTGTCTGAAAATATATACAATTAGCTTCTCACAGCACTGAGGTATCTCTAGACAAGTAAGAACCTTGCCGCTCAGATTAAGGTCTCTGTAACCTCAGAGACATCTCTTGGTCCTGCTAGTTTCTTTCAGAAACCCCTCTGCTTTAAGTCACCAGGATACTCAGTGCAAATGTGAGTCATTCCTACCTCAGACTTTTAACTATGAGTGAACTGAAGGACTTTGACGTGTGTAACAATACTATCAAATTACACATTACCATCTAAATAAAAACAGAACACTTACCCAATAGCCCTGTATCTTTCTGCTGACTATGTATTTCTAGCTCTAAGTGGGACAATTGACAATGAATACAGAAAAGCAGCTCTTAGGGACAAGAAGAAATTATGTGTCTGACTTACTCTATAAACCTTTTGGCTAACACTGTATTTCAAGTGAATTTGGAAATAACTTTTTCCAAAATCATTATTTGTGAATATTGTTTTTATATAGTAGATGGTGATAATTCAGGTATTGTCCATCTAGAGACATGTCTCTTTACTGTATCATCCGGACATGAGGAAGTCTGAGCAAGAAGAAGCCAGAGATGTTTATCTTTACACGGTGCACATTCACATAAGTGACACTATTGCAGCTGATACTGTAGTAAAGAAACTTTAAAAATATCATAATAGCATGTCCAAATGCTGGTTGAAGTTTATATTGCAGTTACTATGGAAAATTCCAATTCAATCCTTAATAATCTAGCCTTGGGCATAAAATGAAATGCAGTAAACGATACCATATAAGAGACATGAAAGGGAGACTGTGTATGGAATGCCGAAAATAGTACAAGCAGCTTTGCAAGTAAAAGTCACTTTCTCTCTAAGCAAGTGCTCCAGAGGGAAAGGGACCCAAGGCAGCCTCATGCACGGCAGACTCTTCTCAGTGGCTCTGTGGAGTCCCTTTGGGGTATGTTCCATTGGCAGTCTTAATGAAATTGAAAATCTTTGCAATTCTAGGTCATTCCATTGGTGATGTGGATCCCTACACACTCATTTCCAGGAAAATATCCTGTACTGGTGAATTGCCCTTTAAAAAAAATTCTTCCATACGTTCTTAGTGGTTAGGGTCTACATTTCTTATATTGTCTGCAGTTTGCTTCACTAAATCTGCTTAGTTTTGCAATAAGTGATGTTAGCATCCATCGAAATGTAGTGGAACTGTAAAATCTAGGCTCCTAAAATGGGGCAGGCATACAGAAGGTGGATTGATATACAGATGGCTTTGTTTGCAAAGGATTTGTCATTCACGGAAATGATGTACTGAGCAGTGGCAGCAATGGCCAAGGCAATGAGCAAGGTCTTTTGAGATTGAGTGAGAGACACTCAGGAAACTCAGTCCAGGAGGAAGACAGGAAATAGCGAGCACTTGATGACTTACAGGCTGAAAAGTCAGGACATGAGGTTTCAAGAAATGATGCCATGCCTAGACTGGAGCATGAAAATTGAGATGGGGCCCCTGGGCCCAGCATATGGGTGTCCTAGGGCTTAAACCAAGTGTTACCAGGCTCAGAGTGGGGTACACGCACAGGAATAATGACATATGACCTTTGACAAGGACTTTGGGGTCTTGTATCAGGGTGAAGATAGTTTGAAGCCAGTTTGAAGAGGAACCAGAACAAGAGAGGCCTGTTTATTGAATGTTTTGAAGAAGGAAGGACATGTACTATCAGAAGATTATCTTACTATCCAGAAATAAACCAAGTAAAAGGAACTGGAGAAGAGTTGGGAAGGTGCCACAGAGGAGAAGCAACCTAGTGCTAGAGGTAACTGGTGGCACCGGGGGGTAGGAATAAGGGGACAGTTATGAGAGAAACATCATAGCTGGAAAATACTTGTCACATGGCAACTGGGGAAGAAGAGGTCAAAGATGCTGCCCAAGGTCAGTAAGTGGGTGGGTTAGTTTAGTGGGAACAAGTCTTAGAGCCAGTGGGCGTGGGGACAGAGAGGCACATGGTGGTGAATTAGAAATCTGAGTATGAGTTTTCAACTGAAAATATCTTTAAAATAAGTTTTTCATCATTACATACTTTCTAGAACTTCAGTGGGGAATGCTTTCAACGTTTTGAAATAGTAAGAAAAAAATGGGACCGAAACATTCACAACACAATGAATCCTTAAAAGACAAAGCATAGTACTATCTAGTAACAGGTGCTTTATAAATATTTAATGAGGCTATTAACAGTATACTCAGTCTGTGACTTTGCTAGCAATTCAGGAAATCTTGATTAGGAAATAACTGTTATCTCCATTTCAAGTTTCTTTTGTTCTATTTTGTTGTCTTTTTTTTTATACCCCTGTAATCTCAGCTACTTGAGGCGGCCGAAGTAAGGAGCATCACAAGTTAGAGACCAGTCTGGACAACTTACTGAAAGCCTGTCTCAGGAAAATACACAGAACTGGGCATGTAGCTCAGCACTCCTTGGGTTCAATCTCTAGAACCACAAGGGTGGTGGTGGGAAGAAAGGAAAAGTACCAAAGGTCTGGGTTCTCGACCCCCAAACTCAACCTCTGGAATTTACTCTGGTAAAATTAGCTTGTGTAGAAGCTGCATTTTTAATGAAAGAATGACTATGAGTTTAGACAGCAAATCAAACAAACAAGTCAAAATGAGAAAGGAGCACGGTGCTGCATTAGAGAGATTCGTACTCTCATCCCCAAAATCCTGAGATTGAGATTAAAGAAATTTTTGCTAGAATGTTATGGAAAAACTAGCGAACTCACTGGGCCAGCTGCAAACACCAGAAGTCTGCCTCTCAGCCTTGACCTCACTTCTCAGTTTGACATTGTGACATCAACCTAATTGATTTCTGTGCCAAATCACTTAATCACTTTTTTAAAAAAACAATACTAGAGTGATGCATACAGATTCTTTCTTTATTTTTCTTTTCGAGATCATATGGCACAAATGATTAGTGTCCAGATCATCATGAATTTGAGATCCCCATACCTTGGATGAGATTGCCGGGACCCAATGTCAAAGTGAGTTCTTGGTGTGCCACATATGTAAATGTAGAGTTCAAATGAAAGAAATGCTGAAAATAATCAGTTTCTCACTTTCAAGCCATATTTTTCATTTCATTTCTCAGGACATTTAAGAACCCAATGGTAACAGTTCCTTTCAATTATTTATTCCATGTGTTTGTCTTAATAGTAGTTGTTGGCTCAATGGCTTCATTGAAATAGTTTGTACCCCAACTGAAATAGTTTGATTGCTCTTATTCTGGCTATTTTTATCTGTCTCCATGTATAATACTAACCCTTCTCTAACCATATCTCCATTTCATTTATTTTGCCTATTATATTTGCTAATGTGGCAAGAATACTCAAGGTTGGACTTCAGGATGGAACTTGAGACCCATGAAAATAGCTCCCAGTCTTATTCAGCAGTTTTCTCTAAAACAGAAGGGCAGGATCAAATGCTGAGTGGTAGAGACTGCTTGGTGACATCAGTTCATTTCTAGCAATGATTTAAATTCTATATACAAGCATCAATTCTAACTCTGTCCTGAGTTAACCAAAGTGACCCCTAATGGGCCCAACTTTAAAGGGAAAGTCTAAGACACAGGTGGTGGACCTATGGCATGCATGCTGCCGCTGGCCATTTGTTATCATTGAAAGCTCTGAAAGGTTCGCCATCACTGGTCTAGGACAACCATACAATTTTCAATGTGGCTTTCAAAATTGAAAACCTCTGTTGGTTGTTTCTCCAGCTAATTTCTCTCTAGTAACACACCCAGCATTGTCTACGTGTATAACATAATTCCAAGTATGTTGCCCTTATCAACATCTGCTTTATCACCAGGCCCAAATACTGAGAGTCTGATGGGTTCTGATCTCCTCAGTCCTCAGCACAGCTCAGAAAGGAGCATCAGAGCACCTAGGCTCCTAGCCAGACTGTCCTTACCTGCACTCCCAGCTGTGCCAGTAACTTGGTGTGTGACTGTGGGTACATGACTTGACTATCCATGCCTCAGTTTCCCTGGCTTTATTAAAATGGGTACTTTCTCTTTTCACAGAGTATTTGGAGAATAAGTGTCCAAAAATGTACAAAGTGCAGAACGGTACCTAACCTGTGGTGAACGCTACACAAGTGTTACCTCTTACTGTCATCTTTTATCCTCCTAGGCTCTGGCACTTGCTCAGGACTCTGAAAGGCCCAGAATTCAAAATCAATCAGTTGGTCCCTCAACTACAGTTCTTAAAGACTGCAGCCAGGAATCATCAGGTCAAAGAAACATCTTAGAATGTAAAAATGCTAAACAGATGACCTTGAACATCTAGCTCCTGAGTTTAAAAAGCCCAACAGTGAGTCACTGAAAACAACTACAAATGTACTAAATAACACATGTCAGCCTCTAGACCCATGGTTAAAGACCCATGGCATTCCTAGAAAGGGACAGAATTCTAGATATTTGGTATACCCAAAAAGAAACACTAAGAAGAACAAAAAAAATTCTAACTGTATGAATATACACTGTTCCTGCTCTGGACCTGCCCCATGAGTTTATTTACAATATTGTCATTCAGTAATCAATTTACATTGGGAAAGACCTGAAGTTTAAACCATGACCATGACTGGTCACTACTTTTCCCCCTGTGTGGTGTGAATCTGCTCTGACTGCTGATGTACAAGACAGGCAGAGCAAGACCATGGAAGATACACGCTGTGGGGCCTGGTGTGCGTTCTATCAGTATGGGTGATGGAGCCATCACCGGCCTGTATTTCACCTTCTAGAAAACATGCAGGGGGCCGGTATTCCCTGCTCCCTGGTTCATTCATTCAGTTACTCCTTCATTCACGAAACACTTCTGAGAGGGTTTTATGTGCCACATATTGATTCGAACTTTAGGAATAAGACAGGAAGTAGATGAGAACAAGGCTGTGTGGGAGAAAATCAAAACATGCAGCCTAATGGTTCTTTCTCAGGGATGTATGCTTAAAATTATCTGAAGAGTTAAGAAAAAATCCTGCTACCCAGTCTGTCTCCATCTCCAGAAGTTCTGATCTACTTGAGCTGGAGTGGGGAGCAATATATTATCTTTCTTTCTTCTTTTTTAATGGATTCGTTTCCTGGCCTACAAGTGTCTCATTCCAGAAAGCCAGACTAGGAATAGAGCACTTAATGAAAATGCACGATTTTCTCCTTCCTGTGGGAGATGGTCCACCCTCTTGGTTTTTAGGAAGGCACTGCTTTAAACACACAGGAAAACAAACAAAATGTGTAAGATTCCTGTATTTCAACACAAACATCCTCCTCCAAAGCTTTACAAAAACCAAAGCATAGAAGGGTCCTTTGAGGTTTGGGAAAGATTTATGTTTTGTTTTTTTTTTTAAACCTTTCTGAGATTCTGAAGTCTGCAGAGAATCACTTCACAGATTATATGTCCTGCTTACTCACTACAACACCACGTTCTAGTCAGAAATTTCACTGTTTTTCTGTTGTTCACTCTTTCCCTTCTCCATAATCCTTGTGAAATAACACAACTACTGGGGAGAATGAAAGACAGAGGCAAACAGGAACGTAAACTCCGGCTCTGCATTAAACTTACAGTTGAGCTCATTGTGTGCTGGGCGCCTAACAGCCTGGGATGCCCGCCCTGGCCTTGCTGTGTTCTGCCCAGGATGGAGTGACACGTTTCATTCCGGACAGGAAGAGAAAGTGTTGCTGCAACTCCCATAAACAATAGCCAAACAGTTGACAGTGGTGATCCAAGGCCATGAGAACTCTTCACGGTTCGCTCATGTGAACAGAGAGCAGGCTGTGCTGCAGTTTACCTGCACAGACTTCCCTGAGCATCACCCTGTCCTGTCTGTGCGTGTGTCTGTCTGTCTAACATTTGTCTGTGCCACTTCTTCAGACCAGTGTCCCATTCCATTCTCTCTCTTTATTTCCCCATTCCCTTAAAATTTACCTTCTGTCTTAGTTACTTTTCTCTCGTTGCTCAGACAAAATACCCAATACCCAAAATGAAGGAAGGAAAGTTTTATTTAGCTTACAGTTTGTGGAGGTTTCAGTCTATACATGGCTGGTTCTGAGGCAGAGTGGCACATAGCAGAGAGCAAATGTTCAAGGCAGCAGAGCACGGCAAAAACAACCAGCAAAAAGGGAGGAATGGCTGCAAGCAGCCTCTTCTCTTCCCTTACATTGTAAACAGCCTACCCCCACCCAGGGGGCGGGTAGCGCTCACACAATCTCCATGCTCTCCTCTTCCACAGGCTCTGGATGTATACAAAGTAAGCACCCTGGCTTCCTCCTGAGTCACTCAGCCAAACCTCTAGACTCCCCAAGTTGACACAATGTATCAACCATAGCACCTTCCTCTCCATATAGACATTAGTGGAGTAAGGGAGTATTTCTAAATATTGATTTTACTTACTGAGTACAATTTTACATTCACTGTGCTCAGTTCAATGTACACTTTGAATTAGACACATTTACACATGTACACGTTCACAGTATACACGTTACAATGTACATATTCACAATGTACACATTTCTACAGAAAATGACAGTTACTTCATTCATACTTGTGTCCTTCTCAAGTAACCAGCCCCACTAGTGTACTGTGGACATGACAATGTTTTTATCCTCTGAATCTTAGTGATTCTTGCACAGTTAGACTGCTGAGATGAGGAAAGATGCCATGCGCCCAGCAAGTCATTTTCTACAACAAATAAGTAGTAAAGTCCCTTATGTACTTCATAATTAAATGTAAAACATGACCATTTTGGGGACTACTCGCTTACTTTGGATGTTTGTACCATCTCCTTCTCTTTTATCAGCACAGAAAAAATATCTACCATAAGCAAACTCCACTTAGTTTCACCAAGATTCAGAAGCTAAAAATCTCTGGATATGGTTCACTTAAAACTTAATGAGCCAGACATGGTGGTACACATAATCCTGGCAATCTGTGAGGCTGAAGCAGGAGGATCTCAAGTTGACAACTAGCCTGGGTGACTTAGCAAGATATTATCTCAATAAAAAAATTATAAAAAAAAAAGGCTGGGGATCTAACTTAATATGAAGGATCTGCATTCAATGTCTAGTACTGGGGGAAAAAAGTGGAACTCTATCCCGTCTCCTTTCTTATTCCTATCCAAGTTTCACAATTCAACTCTATTCCACCTAATGTAAGGATCCAGGTAACACAGAAAGAATCATTGAAAAGCACTAATATTGCACAGACATCCTAAGTTTGGTTGACATCATGAGCAAGGCTTCAACTAGAAGGACATGGTAATCAAAAACAAGCACATTTTTAACACAATCAGCAATGAAAGGATGACTGGGCGCAGAGAGAGGGACTAGTTTGGGGGACCCTGTCTGCACAACACTTGTATTTGTGTTCAGGAGAGTGAGCTGGCACACACAGGCAGAGTGTCCTTGACGCCTGTTCCCACGAGCCTCAAGATGAAGCTGTTCTCACCCTCCAGTGAGTTCATAAGCTGGAGTCATACAAGAAGTCTCTCTCTCCAGCTGGATTACACACTACTAACAACAGTGTTTCAGCACCCAGTATAGTGCCTGGAGAAGCCCAGGATGCAGGTGCTATTCACTAAGCACTTTAAGGTAGTACATGAGGACTGGAAAAGCCAAGGCAAGACTAAATGTGGACCATCAAAGAGAAACTGTAGCGGAGCAGAGGACAGGGTAGTTCTGCAAAGTGACCCAACAGAACTGGAGATAGAGAACAGAGTTTACCACAGTTCTTCTACAGAATAACTTCGTCAGAAGGAGGATTTTGGAGGAGTGATGAGAAATCTAGAGAGATAAGGACTGTAGGAAAGAGTAAAGGTGACCTTAAAAAAGAAAAGACATGCTTCTTAGAAGTATTGCTAAACTGTGCTCATTTAAGTATCTGCAGAGAGGAAAGGTATGTGCACTCAGAGCGTTAGACAGGCCCAATGTGGGAAGGAAAGTAGAGGTAAGAAAGCAAAAAGGCCAAGCTCAGAGAGGGAACAGTGTGGACAGAAAGGAAAAAAATAAATAGAAGGAACAAGAAAGAAAACCAGAATCAATGGGGCATGGTAATGAGTTGGGTAGGAAGGACTGAACCTGGGAATAAATCAAACAAACTACTGGACGATTCCATCTGAGCATCTTCAGAATATGATGAAAGCCGCTGTGCTCTTCTCACTTGGGAATGGTTCTCTTGACCCCACTGTAAGTCACTTCAGTCCTGCCTTTCACACTGGGTGTCTTTTGCTCCAAGCTGAGCTGAGAGGAACACAGTAGTGGTGCTTCTGATTGAATAAGGACCACTCCCTTATTATCAGTCATTCTCTCAGAACCCTCCCTCAGTTTCCAGATCCCAAGTGACTGACTGTGTGCAGTTCTCCTGCCTACCCATTATGCTGTGTTTCCTCAGCTCCCACGAAAGACAAAGGAGTCTTCCATGCTGCAGGAGCTACTGCTCAGGTTTTCATGCAAAATGAGACAAGAATAAGAGACGGGAACCTTGTGAAGGAAGCATGCAGCTTTGTGTTTCTTGAGAATACCTAATTGTTGTTATGCACAGAGCACGCAAGTTCACAGCAGCTACTGGTCAAGGAAATATTAACTAACTGGCCTGGCAGAAGAGAAATAACACCAAGAATGATGAGAGGTGAGATTTGTTTTAAGGAATAAATTACGCCAGCTGTTAGGGTATCAAAATCTAAAGTATAACATATAGATACTTTCTCTTTCCTTCTCCTCACCAACAATGACATTTTGGATTTTGAGTACTGAAAATTTGCCCCATGCACACCAGTAACTATCAGTCATTCTCTCAGAAACCTCCCTCAGTTTCCAGATCCCAAGTGATTGACTGTGTACAGTCCCCGTGCCTATCCTAAATTTTGTCTAGATTGACAACACCTTGCTTCGCAGTAATGAAGTATTCCTGTGGTTTCCTTTGTGCCCATCGGCTCCAATGGAAGGGGAGAACAGGTTTCTCTATTTCATATTGTGCATCTTAATTCATGTCATTTAGTTTCGCTCCAAATTAAAGCACTCCTGCATAATTTACAGTTTATGAATCAAAAGAAAAGCTAGAGAATTCAAACTGACAGTCTTTCTACATTTGACCAGGGCCGATAAAACAGATCAAAGCTGGGAAGACCACAAACACTCAATTCACTGCAGCCTTGTTAGGATTGTGCACAAGAGCTCCTGGGGAGAGTATTTTCTCTACATTCTCCTATCAGCTTATAAATACAAGCTGATTATAATGTTTGTGGCTCTCTTTCTTCTTGGCTTAGCTATCTCTGCAGTGAACCCAGAACTATACAAAGTCTTGGTCAAACCAAGGAAAATACAGAGGGGAATCCT